>JAQZBX010049970.1:0-19778 GCA_029593785.1 Cabassous unicinctus | reverse complement strand
GAACTAAATATATTGTGTATACTTACGGAGTTAATAATTAGAATATAGGTCACCAGAAAACAGAACGAGGATAGAGAATGGAAAGCTGGAACCGATGTGCGATGTGGCTCAGTGGTTGAATGCCGGCTTCCCACATATGAACATATGAGGTCCCAGGTTCAATCCCCAGTACCGGGGGAAAAAAAAAAAAAAAGAAGAAAGAATGGAAAGCTGAGGGTTAATCTGTGCAGAATTGGTAAAAAGGTTGTTTGTAAATCTTTGGAAATGAATGGAAATGGTGAGAGCACATCATGGTGTTTGTGACTAGCAGAGTTATTAAATGAGTATGATACTGGTTGACCGGAAAAGTCTAAGGACATGTGTATTACTAGAAGGAAAGCTAAAAAATGTAACATGGGACTGTATAACATAGTGAAACCTATGTCATATTGCATATGTAAGACTGTTATTTAAAATATAAACACAAATAAACTAGAGAGATGGAAACAGAATAGCAGCTATGTGTGGCAGGGGGAAAATAGAGAGGTTGAGAGGTGTGAGTTTTTTTAAAATTATTATTGGAATAATGAAAATGCTCTAAAAATGATTGAGGTGATGAATGCATAGCTATATGATTATACCCAATACCGCTGCTTGTACGATTTGGATGGATTTATGCTTTATTAATATGTACCAACTGACTTGTTAAAAAAAAAAACTCCAATCTTTAGCATTCCCAGTGTCAGTAATTACTGTTTTTTTTTGTTTGTTTGTTTTTTTACATTTTAATTTCTCTGATTTTGAATTTTCAATGTAGGAAATTATGGTCTTTCATTGTTTCCTGATTTTTTACACCATATCTTATTATTCTCACTCAGACAGCCTTCAGTACTTGTATTCCTCTTGTCCTGAGGGGACTTTTGCAAACATGAAAGGTTTAGTCTTCTTTTAAAATGGATTGACAATCTTCTCTGTGTATTTTTCAAAGTGCATGGGATGCATAGTGTTTTTAATAATCAGCAATAAACATTGCAATCTATTTTTTTAAAGTTGGTAGCATAATAAGGCCATTTAGTTGCACCACAAAAAAGGAAAGCCATAATGGACTCCATCTGCTTACTCTTACAATTTCCTGAGTCAAGTTTTCTACACCATGTAATGGTGATCCATTAGTGCTGCAACATCTTTGGAATCTTTTAAGTACCCTCTTTATAGCCATTATTTGAAGAAAGGTTAATCTATTGGTAGCTTCAAGTCTGTAACACCATGACTTATACATAGATTGGTTCAAGTTATGCCTGTTCTAGATTGGAAATGTAGCTTAAGATGCTACATTAAAAGAATTATTTGAACCCAAAAGAAAGTAATTGATGGGAGACATTAATTCTCTCCCTGTTAGTTTAAAAAGTCACCTTGATCCTTAGAGAATATTAAAACATGAGTATAATCATCAATGGCAAAATGCTTGCAATTCTTCTGGGACCTTGGACATTATGCAGTGTTTTCAGTGAATGTTAGATACAGTTGAAAAAAACATATTTGTTATATCTTCAGAAAGCTGACAGAAATGTAAAAGAGAACCATTTCAGAACTTTGTTACTTGATGATCTAGGAATAACTTTCCTTGGTCCATCTTAAAAGCATTGCTGTTCTGGGGGTGGATGTGGCTCAAATGGTTGGGTGTCCGTCTCCCACATGGAGGGACCTGAGTTTGATCCCCGGGACCTCCTGGTAAATAAAGAAAAATATAGAAGGTGCACAGGCCGCCAGGCTCCGCGAGCGAGTGAGCCCTCAGACCCTGCGTGCAGGTGTGCCAGGCCCTGCCGAGCCACGCAGCAAGATGATGACGTAACAGGAGAGTGACACAAGGGAGGGCCAAGATGAGATGTGCTGAAAAACCAGCATCTAAGGTGGCGCAGGTGGTAGGACGCCTCTCTCCCACATGGTGAAGACAGGAGGAGAAGGATGAGAAGAAAGGGCAGGAAACAGAGAATGCACATGACCGTGCAGATAACCAGGCAGGATCAAAGCTGCCTGCATGTGAAGCTTCTCCGTAGCATGCTGGATTCCCTGCCGGCGTCAAGACGCCAACACCCTTTCCCAAACTGTATGCTGAACTTTCGTCATATAAATGACTACTGGTTGGATCTCTCCACAAAGCATCCCCAAACAGCTCATCCAGCTGTTATTCCATACATTTCTAACTTCTGAAACCCAAACCCAGTTCAGTGAGCTGGCCAATAGGAAATGAGTATAAACAAACAAACAAAAAACCATGAAATAACTGACTAAATAACAAATTGTCAACACGACATATTTGTTCTAATGAATTTCCAAAACAGTTCTTCTCTTTTTCTTCTTCTTCCTTTTAAATGAATATGTATCTTTCATGGAAAATAAAAGCAAACGAGATGCCTAGCAGTTTTGTCATTTTACCTGTCCCAAAGCCTGACCTCACAAAATTCCTCCCTTCATCCTGGTTAGGAAACAAAAGTGACAACGAGCTGAGAAAAGGGGTGGGATCCATTTCTTCTGAAAGTGTTTGCACTCCAGCTAGTAGAGGTCAGATACTCTGTTAAATACAAGACTCAGAACTCTGTAAGAACAGGGACTGTCTTTATCTTTGATCCCTGGCACTTAACAAAATGTTAAAGTGGTTAAAGTTGAGGCCATCAGTGCCTCAGTCAGACTTAATAGTTTTCACAACTCATTTCAAGCTGGAATAGCTCTCTCCAGTACCCTCTGCTTCTCATCCATTAAAAAGTATTAAATATGTAAATATACTTATTCTTGTTGCTCAAGTTACATTTCAAGATTCCTTTTAGTGGAAAAAATGTTTGGCATATCTTTTTATTTCCCTTGAGTCATCATTGTTCTTGGGAATGCTGTGATAAATATTGTCTTGTAGATGCTTTGCAGTGTGAGAGTTTTGTGGTGGGTAATTCTTCCTAAGCCTCCAAAATTGTGGCGAGTTAAAAATTATGATTCTTGTGGATTCTTTCTCTCCTTTCTTTTAGGTGTGGAGTATTTGAATATAGGTTGTTTTATCTTCTCATTTTGTATGTCCATAGAAATTTTTAAATACTTTAAAATATTGCTTTAAATATTACAACAGTATTTAAATTGATAACAGCTACTTATTATATGCTGGCACTAACATAAATAGCATCTTATCTGTACTTCTCACAACAGTCTTGTAGAGCAGAGGCCAGCAAGCTTTTTCTGTAAAGGGCCAGAGACTAAATATTTTAGACTTTGAGGGCCATATGTTCTCTGTCACCACTCCTCAACTCTGCCATTGTAGTACAAAAGCAGCCATAGACCACATGTAAATGGGTGAGTGTGGCTGTGATCCAATAAAATCTTATTCACAGAAACAGGCAGTGGGCCAGATTCGGCTGTTGGGCCATGTAGTTTGCTGACCCTTGCTGCAGAGCATCTCCTTTTTATATGAGAAAGTTGGGACTCGGATGTTCTCCTGTAAACTATGCAGGGCATCTCCTTTTTATATGAGAAAAATGGGTTTTAAGAGACTTACCCAAGATCACCTTGCCAGTAAGTACCAGCACCAAGATTTGAACTGGCTCCACTATGTCACGAATTCAAAGAATATATATCAATTATAAGATCAGCTTTTTATTTGCTAATTTTGTTATGAACGGTCACTACCTGCAAGGTCCTGAACAATGTACTATGAAGGTGATAAAGACCCAGTTATAGGATCCTGCACTTTAGAGGATGAGATAGTCAATAAATAGCATCCTTCTTACTGGTCCAAGTTATGAATGATGACCAGACATAATATGTCTTCAGATGACAAGTGTTATCTTTGTTACTGGTAAAACAGATACTATAGAATAGCTTTGGTGTTTAGCAAAAATGAGCTTCTTAATCCCACACTTTGGATTCCAAGAAGCCCATCCAGCCAGACACAGACAGAGCAGGATGGCCATGGGGAGGCCTGCTTGAAGCACTTTAGGAATGATAAGTAGATCCCAAGAAGATCTGTTGTGCTTAGTTCCTTGTCCCAAAGACCCCATTCAGAGTACTTCCTGCCTTTTCCTTGGGGAAGAATTAGTGAGTAGGATTGTGTGAAGCCATGTTCCACCATGAGGAAGGAAACACCAGAAGTGGGGACTCAGTGTTTCCCTGCTCCTACCCAACATAGAGCCAGTGTGTGGGTGGGGGAACAGTTAAATTGCTTTGGAATTGGCAGTGGAGAGAAATAGTTTCCAGAGTTGGAGAAGAGGAGAAGTTTGATAGAGAAGGTGGCATTTGGACAAGTCTGTGAACAATTTTCACTTGGATATGTGGAGATGGTGGGGGCAGGATAAGCCAGGGGAAGGGAATAACAGAAGCAGAGTTCCACTTGGGGATCAAGGAGGTCAGTTGCTAAGTCACAGAGCTAGAGTTCTGATTTGCCTGAGACCACCTGGGTTTTAGCATTGCAAGGCTTGTGTCCTGAGAAACCCAGTAACTGGATGGTTGGTCTCCCTACAGAGGACCTTGGAACTTTCTTTTGTTGGATGGAACAATATATAGATTGGCTATGTATGGCAGATCAATGTGACCAGACACTGGACTTCTGGGTATACTTACGTGCTTCCTCAAGTGAACTACTAGGTTTGAACCACTAGGTTTGAGAGGCCAAAGGATATTCAGCATTTACTGGTAGTGAAGATTTTTGAGAAATTTGAGGGTTACACTGAATCTTCGGGTATGTAAATGTATAAAAAGGAGCTTGTGGACTGTTGAATACAAAACCAGATAAGAACATATTAGGGAGTGAATTAAAACAAAAGAGGTTTTGTTTTTGAGAAGGATGAGATCCTAAAAGAAATAAATAGGAACCCTTCTTATTGTTCCTATTAGACTCTGAAATGAGTTATTTAGAATTCAGTTCCTAAAACTACGTTTATCCCCATCTGTCCAATTTAATGAATAATGGTGATTTGGTATGAATTGTTATAACTGAATGTATAGGTTTTTTCAAAAATACAAGCTCTCTACGCTTGCATTTTCCTAACAAAAATGCCTTTTTAATGAGGGATGCATTTCCATAAGTTCCTTTATTTTTTAAGAATTTTTTTTTACCATGACTGTATTGTATGTTTTGCCAGCATCTCATAACCCTATCACATTGACTAAATTGATAATTAATTTGGCAAAACCCACTTGGTGAAACTTGCTTGGTGGTTTGTCACTGGTACTGAACTATTCAACTGGATGAACCAGATGTATATATTCTCTGTTTAAACATCTAGATAGTGTCTTTCATTCAATGACTATTAATGACTTAATCAGTTGGATAATTTTCTTTACTGAGAAACATAAGAGAAAATTTCAGTATGTTTAGACATGTTCCTGTTTTTGGGTAATGAGCCTTATTATCTAAGAAATACCAGAGGTTGATCTAATGATTTACATAGAAGTTCCAGGAAATATAGTAGTGATGTAGAGATCTGATAACTTGGAAAAATCAGGAGTTCACAAAACTAGTTTGTGTTAATTGCAATATAATTTCTTATAGGTAATTACTATGTTAATAGTTTTGAAATGGATTTACTTGTTATTGCTTCTTCTGCTTAAACTTGGATTATATTGTTTTAACTTTTTATTTTGAAATAATTTCAGACTTATAGAAAAGTTCAAAATTGTACAAAAAATTCTTCCATACCTTTATCCAGATTCCTCAAATGTTAATATTTTACCACACTGACTATATCATGCTCTGTCTCTCTCTCTCTGTCTCTCTCTCTCTGACTCTCTTTCTCTCTGTCTCTGTTTGTCTGTCTGCCTCTCTGACTTTGTTTGTCTCTCACTGTCTCTGTCTCTTCTCTCTGTCTCTCTGTCTCTTCTCTGTGTGTCTGTCTCTTCTCTCTCTCTTCGTCTCTCTCTCTGACTTTGTCTTTGTCTCAGTCTGTGTGTGTGTCTCTCGGTTTCTCTCTCCTTCAGTCTCTTTCTCTCTCGATTTTTTTCTCTCTCTCTCAATTTTTCTCTCTCTCGGTCTCTCTCGGTCTGTGTGTGTGTCTCTCGGTCTCTCGGTCTCGGTCTGTCTCGGTCTCTCTATTTTTCCAGTAATTTTGTACATGAGGAGACATGATACTCATTGCCTCTAAAAAGTCAGGGTATATTTTCTGAAAACAAAGACATTCTTATGGATAACCACAGTACAATTAGCAAAATAAGAAAACTAACACTGATGTAATACTATTTTCTAGTCTATAGAATTTGCTTAAATCTTGCCAATTTGCCTACCAATGTGTTTTTGTGGTAAAAGGAAGAAAATTTTCTGGTTAAGTGCCAATCCAGGATTGTCCATTGCATTTAGTTCTCATCGTTCTTTAGTGTCCTTTAATCTGCACCAGTTCTTCAGCTTTTCTTTGTCTTTCATGACCTTGGTAGTTTTGAAGAGCACTGGCCAGTTATTCTGTACAACATCATTGATTTGGGTTTGTTTGATGTCTCCATTAGATTGGAGTTCTACATTTTTGTCAGGGATACCGCAGAAGGCTGTTGTGTTCTCAGTGCATCATATCAGGAAGTACATGATGATCATTCCATTTCTGGCCATATTAACTTTGACCACTAGATTAAGGTTTCTTGTCATAAAGTTACTGGGTTTCCATTTATTTCCCTTAATAAGTATCTTGTGGGAGATGCTTTGAGACTACATAAATATCTTGTTTCTCATACATTTACTCACTAGCTTTAGCTAGTGCCTGAAATGATTATTGTGATTTCCATGTGGTGATCTTCTAATCCCATCACTTATTCTATATACGTTATTTGGAATTCTGCAAGAAAGAGCTTTCCCTTCTCCTTCAGTTATTTATTCATTTATTTATTTTGTGAAGTATAGATTTATGGTTTCTTATTCTATGGATTATAATGTTACTGTCATTATTCTTTTGCTCAGATTGTCACAGATTGGGCCACTGGGTGTTTCTTTAAACTTCTCTTTTTAACATGTTCCCATCATTCTTGAACACTTCCCTCTTTCTAGCACCAGATGTTTCAGGCTGATCTGGTACTTTCCCTGACCCAGCCTTGGCTCGTTTTAGTTGAGAATGGTACTTAGAAAACAAAAATTTCAATTTTAGGAATGCTCATTGCTACTGGGATACCGTTACTTCTAGGCACTCTCAGCAAACAAAGCTAGGAAATGTACGTCTGTGTTTATGTCTATACAGACATCTCTAATTTTGTACATCTGTCTGTCAATCATATTAAAAATGAGTTCATGCTATGGCCTCTATTTCCAATCCACCACCACAGAATTCATTCTAGTATTCCCTCTTTCCATATTTTTACCTCTCTTCTCTAACACTGAGAAACCTAAGTCCCATTATCCACAATATATTTACTCAAACTATATGTGCTCAAAATTAGAATATACATAAAGCAATTTAAGAATTGCTAAGTCATACCACTGTGAAAAACAAACCCACTAAGAATCAGTATTTGTTTACGTGCTCTTTGTCTTTAGCTTGAAGAGTGTGCAGTCAAAATACTGTGTTCAAAAGTTAATTACTGAAAAAAGTTAATGAGTTAAGTTATAAATAACTTTATATTTATATTATAACTTAAGTTATAATAAAGTTAACCACTTTATTGTGGTTATGTTATTAATTTGAAATTTGGTTATATTAATTTGTCTCTTTTCATTCCATTTTGTGTTTACCCCATCCTTGCTGATTTAAATTTATATATTTGTTAAATATTGCATGCTTCTGAATATCTGGACAATGTGAAAAGAGGTGCACCTGCTTCCACTGTCCATCCTTTCTACGCTGTTCACATTCCCAAACTTTTTCACTCCATGCCCACCTACCCTTTACAGGTAATCTCACTTATTCATCTTATGTATCTTTTTGCACAAATGAGCAGGCATGTATGTTTTCTTATTCACACTCCCCGCACCCTCCCCCCCCTTTTTAACTGAACAGTATATCTGGAAATCACTCCATATCACTTTAGAGGGCTTCCTCATTCTTTTTTTTTTTTTATGGTTGTGTTGTACTCCATTGTGTGGATGTATCATTTATCCAGCTACCCTTCTATGTGGGACATTTAGATTGTTTCCAGTATTTTGTAGGGACAAACAATACTGCAAAGATTAATCTTGTACATATGTATTTTCAGATTAATATTATTTTTGTTTCATCAAGCCAATATAATCCAAAATTTTTTCCCAAATTGGTTTAGATGAAGAGAATTTTGGAGTATTTATGTCTTAATTTATCTTTCTTTGGAAATATCCTCGGTGTATAAAATATTGTTAAATTCCCCTATTTTTAAACACAGAAATACACAATACTGGGACTGTACACCATGAAATTTCAGTAATTTAATTCATGTTTAATGTGTGGTCAAAAGAGCCCTTATGCTTCCTGGCTTTTTATTATCTTAGGTAATCTGAGTAGCTTCTAACGAGAGGTTCTAAAAGAATTGGGTAACTGGTTTTATAGCCGTAATTGAGACACAGTTCTGCATAACTCCTTCCATCCACCACTTCCTCCTCCCTGTACAGGTTACGGGTCTTAAGACCACACCATGGCCATGTGCATTTCCAAATTAATAGTGTTCTTTTATTATCAGTTGTCTTAGAAACAATATATTTCTAAATACTTGGTTATCTATTAACTATTACCTGTGACCACAATACAATGTCTTATTAAATAGAACCATACTTATTGCATATTTATTTACGCATTTACAAATAAAGATGTTTGTAGGCCTGCTGTGAATTACCTTCAATATTAACCACTTTTCTGTGCAACTGTCACCACCTAAGAGGAAGCCAAACTCAGTTTTATTTGTACATCCTTTCTCTTAAGTGTTCACATTCTGCTGGTTTTTAAACTTTTAATCTAAAATCAAAGCATATCAATTTAGTTCAGATGCCATGTGTTGTGTTTTATTTGATCCTCATGCACTTGAACTCGAATTTCCTTGACAAAGACTCTGTTGTTTCTTGGCTGATTGACTTTAACCAGAAGCTGGTGCTTTCTCGGTAAACTTCATTTTCTGAGTGGGTTCTGGGGGCAATGTGGTGTGGTCCTCAGGGATTCTTAAATACTATGACATTTTTCTCAATTCTGAATTTCCTGACTTTGGTTAAAATGATATAATTTTATTTCTTTGTCTTAACAATGAAGGGGAGTTATATTTCTGAAGAAGTTAACAAATAGTAATCTGAATATTGAAGAGATTTTAATTTGAAGCCTTGCTTATTGAGTCAGATTCCATTATAAGGAATCAACCTCCCTCCCTCTCCCTTCCCTTCTCCCTCTTTCTTTACCTGCACTGTCATTTTAGTTGCACTTGTAATAAACGTATTGCATTGAGTCAAACCAATAAAATAGTTTAATAAATTAGTTAATGGTTTGCTTGGCAAAGAAATACAATTGATCTGCCTTTCAAATCAGTGATTTATGCAACATTGTCATAAGGTTGCTCAGAATGGTTAAGGCCAAACCTTCGGACTTTTTCCCATTATTATTTAATGTTACACTATATTTGGCATATCATGAGTACTTATCTTGCTAAATAAGACTGTACATTCCTGGTTACCAAGAGTATTGTTTTATTATTTCAGGGGCCAAGTGAAAGGGGCATGCATTAAAACTTGTTAATTGAAAGGTACTGTATCTTAGCAATATATTCTTGCACAAAAACAAATGTCTCTAGTGGATGCCAAATGCTGAAGTAGACTCTAGGCACATCAAAATATATGGGAAGTGATACCTAGCTTTTAGAAGCTTAGTGATTACTGAGGAAGACCTATAAGCAGCAGGATAACTCCATTGTAATATGCCAACACAGTTACAGAAGACAGCCTGGCCTGCTCAGTAGTATACTATAGTGGCCCTAAAGCCCTTAAAAGTGGTTAGAGTACCAGGGGAGGCTTCCTGGATGGGTTTATATGCTTCTTTTTAAATTTGTTTTTTTTTAGAGCAGTTGTTGGTTTACAGAAAAATCATGAAGAAAGTATGGAATTCCCACATATTCTCCCCACAGTTTTTCCTATTAACATTTTTACATGCATCTTCTTGAGTTAGGAAATTGTAAATCATATTACTCATCATTGTATCAATACCGTATAGGACATAGTATTGATAACTGGTGAATTAATAATTGAATGAATGTAATACAGCCTGATAAGAGTCTTGAATTATGAATAGAAAGTAGAAAAATAGAAAAATAAGGCCAGATGGGGGTAAAGGTATTCTAGGGGTGGATGGTGAAGAGCAGAAGCAGAAACTCAGAGTATGGGGCTGCTATTTGTGTAGGGATTAGACATAGCTCAGAGTTGAGGCTGAGCTTTGCTCTTTGACTAGTAGGGAGAATCATTGGGTTTTAACCAGGGCATGGGCAGATAGGATTTTTACTTACTTTTAAAATAAATCCCCTAACAGTTTTTTGCAGAGAAATGGACTAGATAAGAGGTGAGGATTAGGAGTATAAAAGTCTGTAACCCAAGTTCTAGAGTGAGAATTATGGTCTACTGGGTATGGTTTCTGGGAAAGCTATTTGTTTCTTTGAAAAAATGAGAGGAACTTAACTGGCATATGCCTTTGCCCTTGACTGGCCTAGAATGTCATGGAGTTAATGCCTCCTAACTGCCATCAGTTCTGAGGAATCCGTGTTTTAGCCAAGCATGTTTCCTCCCCAAAGGAAACTTAGGGTCCTGAAAGAAGGGTAGGCAACTAGGAATGACTGACACGTGATAAGTTACCTGTTCGTCCTACTACCACCAGTATTAAAGAGCACAGAGTCTATTCTTTTTAAGAACATTTGAGAAATATATCATTTATGAATGAGGGGCTTAAATTTGCATCTTCCTAAATTGGATTACTGTTCTAATCACTGAAGGATTACAGAGATAAATAAAAAAGAAGAAAGAAAGGAGGCAATTGGGTCTTTCTCACCCAGCTTGATTTGAGTGAAAAGTAAAAGAGACTACCAAAAGAAAGTTTACAAGCACATGTATATATGTAACTGATAATGTGGCTCAGACTAAAACACTGAAGGAACTCCAAGAAAGGAAGGGACTACTGGGCAGTGCTTTGTAGAAAGGAGATAAAAGACATAAATGGAGGAGAGTTGTATGATTAAAAATAAAAAAAGTGTAAGTGTTGGGTGGTTCACTGAAATATTTGTTAGTTGAATTCATATTGTAGACTTGAATATATTAGAGACAATGAGGTACACAAACCATAAATAAAACAAAGCTTCTCAAGTTTGCTTTTATGTACATCTCTTTTGTATTTATATTTAGAATTATCTATATTGTATTAAGTACTCTTAAATATACCTCCATAAGTAAGTTTTTAAAAACTATTTTTAACATATATGCAATAACATATATGCACATTATGTCCTGGCATGAAGTCTTTGTTCTTAAAGTGTGAATTGTTAAATATAAAAGCCAAATTCACTAAAAGGTTATGAAGGCATGAAATTTAGAGTACTGGCACTTTTATTTATTTATTTATTTTAAAGATTTATTTATTTTATTTATTTATCCCCCCCTTGCTGCTTGTGCTGCTGTGTCCATTCGCTGCGCGTCTTCTCCGTGTCTGCTTATCTCCCCCTTGCTGTGAGGTCTTGCCGCATCAGCCCACCGCACCGCTCAGGCCGGCGTGCCCTCACAAGGAGGCCTCGGGACGCGAACCCGGGCCTCCTACATGGTAAACGGGGGCTCTATCCACTGAGCCACACCCGCTTCCCTACTGGCACTTTTAGATCCTGGGTGGTTTACAGAAAAATCCTAGCATTTGATGGTACATGACTTAAATTTTAATGCTTTATCTGGGTTTTCTATCATGTCCCTCCCATCTTTCCTTTTTTTTTTATTTATTTTTTTTTAAGACTTTGAGATATCCTGGAAGAGAAGAACTAAAGAGATTTAATTCTTACTGAATATGAAACTCCTTAGGTCTGGGTGATGTCTGTATTTTTGCTAAGTCTGGAAAAATCTAAGTTTTAGCCAAAACTGGAACTGTTTGAAAAACTATTGAAATTGTACATATATTGTTTTCTCTCTTATGTAGGAAAGTACTTCTGTGTGGCCTGCTTTTATTTGATGTCCTAGTTAATCTGGTTGACTGCTTAAAGTTTGTGAAATATTGTGCAATATTGGTTAAGTGTGAGAAGGATTTATTACAAATGCAGTGTATCAATAATATAGACCTTCTTTCCTTGTAAACCCAATATTTTATATAAGAATCCATCATGATAACTTGGATTAACCCCCTCATTTCCCCCTGAGTAAAATAAGAGACCCTCAAAGGGGCTCATCTTTGAATGTTGAGAGCTATGTGTCTATCTAGAAATTCTGATCTTTGCTTTCTGACAAGATTTAAGTGAGGTCCTCTTTTAACAAAGAGAGATGATTAATAATTAAGAATATAATTTTATCCACAAGCAAATAAAAATGTTACACCAAATAATATTTTTTTCCTTTTTCCTCATCAAACAAATTGTTTTTCTCAAATTTCCGAATAATGCAGAATTCTATAGAATGAAACTTGAGATTCTTGGAAGGCTTTTTGTTAATAACTATTAGAGAAAATGTTGAATCTGAAGATTGTGATACTAACTGCTGACCTTTCACAGAATATTAACATTCAGCTGCATATTTCCCTCCCTCTGACTTGGTAGATACTTTGTAGATACTGTAATTGAATCTTTAGTTTGTAATTTATTTAATTATATAGAATTGAAAATTTCTTAAGTGCAGATAAATCATTAATTACTAATATTACAAGGAAATAAGCACATTCTTTGTTATAACATTTTTAAAAAAATCTAAGTTAAACACACAATTGAGGGGAGTAGGTGTGGCTCAGTTGGTTGAGCGCCAGCTTCTCGTGTATGAGGTCCTGGGTTCAATCCCTGGTACTGCCTCAACACACATACACACACACAATTGATTAGAGTCAAATAATTCTACCAAGATTGTTATGAGAAACTGCTATCCTGGGCCAATGCCCTCCTGCCAACCCCTCCCCTGACCACTTTGAACTCTTTAGAGCCTTGTGTCTTTTTAGAACCTAGGTATTCACAGTCATAGCTCTTTATATCTTGCTTTTATTGCTTCTCAACTTTTTAGTTTTAGGCATCATCTATTGCATTTCTGCTATGGATGATAAAGATTTAGTTCAATTTTACTACTTTCCTTCCTCACCACACATGAGGATACTTCTACCCCCCATTCTGTCTGGATAGTTATATCGTGATTTTTGATGAATACCCTGTGCTTATATTCTTATAGCTATGCAAACATTTACAATAGCTGAGCCACATAGCATGTGTATATGTTTATATGAAAAGCGTTTCCTTTACTGCATTATTTTTTAGGGGCTGTTTTTTCCCCTATATCTACATTACTAATTCAATTCTACATTCTCCTCAGTTTGCCTAAATCTTTTCTTAGAATTTGGAAATATATTAGCTATTTTATTTTATCCTTTTAAAGAAACTTCTTCTAGAGCCTCTGATCTGATCCAGTGTAGACTGGTTACTCTCTGGTCTGCTTCACAGATTTTACCTTGGGATTTTATTTCATCATTTTGAAATTCCTTCTGCTCCTAACTTGAGTGGGATACTCTGTTTCCTGGATTCCATCTTTTAATAATTACAATTATTTTATTTACTCCCTTGTTTTTGTGGAGCTCATTCTTCAGTGGCTTAATGAGAAAAGGTATATGGGATATGTATTTTTTGGGACCATGCATGTCAGAAAATGTCTTTATTCCAGTTGACTATTTTGGATAGGTATAGAATTCCAGTTTGGAAATTACTATCCTTCAGAATTTTGAAAATGTCATCCTATATCTCTTGCTTCTTCTAGTTTCTTTGTAGCTTTTAGCAGTCCAGTGAGTGCTGTACTTCTCCCAATTTTCTGTCTTTTGAAGTCTGTAAAATTTCTTCAACTTGGTGTTTTCAGATTTTATAGGGATGTGCTATATTTTCATCTATTTTGCTAGGCCACTGTGTGTGTGTGTTTCCAGTTTGGAAACTTATATTTTGGTTCTGGTGAATGTTCTTGAATTATTTTATTAATGATTGCTTTCCCTTCATTTTCTATTTTCTCTCTTTCTCTAACTCCTTTTATTCAGAGATTGAAACTTTTGAAGTGACCCTTACATTTTCTGCTTTTTCTCTCATTTTCCATTTTTTCTCCACTTTTAAACATTTCTTGAGTTTTATCTTTCAACTTTTCTAAGTTTTATTTTGGCTATCATTTTAAATTTCTATAAGCTATTTTTTGGTTTTAGAATATTCCTTTTTTATATCTTCCTGTTCTTATTTCATGGTTATATCTTTTCATCTCTCCAAAAATACTAATCCATTTTAAAAGTTTCCTCTTGGCATATTCTCTTCTTTTAGCCAATTTCCTTTTTTCTATTTAGTTTAGTCTCTATCTCTCATATTAGATGCTTTAATTAAATGTCTGGTAATATTTTTAAGAGCAGGATTCTAGAAAACTCATTGGAAGCTATGTTTAAAGAAGTGGGGCATGTTAACCATGTGGTACATCTGGGACATTTACTTGGAAAAGCCCTTTTGTTAGTATCTTTGAGTTTTTTCCCTTGAGTCCACTATACCATAGAAGTCACTTTTTGCTCCTTTGCCTGGAGACCCTTGGTTGCCCTGCTGATGGGAGACAACTTGGAGCCCCATAAGTCCAGGGGTGTCAACCTTCAGTAGGCAAACTTCTACTTCATCCCTCCGGTTTTCAGTACATTTCCCCACCCTCTGCTGTGCCTGGTGTCCTCTGTCCAGAGAATCTCTATTTTACCCTCTTCAGAAATGAAACTTTAAGCCTTCTTCAGATATTATAGAGTGACAGTAACCTGGCTCTGTGTGGGAAAAGATCTGGAAGACAAACTGTATCTTAAACAGAATTTTAACCATTGCTCCTGGTTTTAGTCCCAATTCTGTACCACTTCCAAAGGCATTTGGTGCCAATTTCTGAAGCTTTAAAAAATTCTGATGTAAATTGGATTGCTCTTGTCTATCTTCACTGCTAGGTTAGCTTTCTAGGGTCTGCTTACTTAGTTGTCACAAAGCATTAGCTTTTTTCCTTCCAAAATTTTGTTCTCTTTGTACTTAAGGGTTTTAGTACATCATTAAAAATAAGTTGCATTGTTTATTTTGGTAGGATTTGGTGGGACTAGAGTTAAATGTGATGGTTAAATTTAATAGGAAGTCTAATCTCATTGTTGAAAAAAAATATTCTGCTTTTCTTGTAAAAATTATATTTGTTTTAATAAGACAACAATTTTCATGTGTTTATCACCTCACATAGCCTCTGGCCCATCAGTGCTTCTAGGCTTCCAGAGCCCCATTCCCTTGTTCTTCCCTGTTAACAGTAATCATGATCACTAGTGCAGGCCTTTTAATTTATTAATCACTTCATATCAATTTTGATTTTGAATTATTTTACTTATAAGTATGGCTGGTTTAAAATTTAGAGACACATGTAGAATTGTAATTTTCTTTATTTCTTTGTGTTGAACCTCAGCTTTGAAGTGCTTATGATGGCTGGAGTCACTTAGGGTCTATTCTCTTGGTGTGGTCAGCCTATGGAGCCCTGTACTGATTGAGCTGTCCCTTAGCTTTTGTTGGCTTTGTGGTTCCTCTTGAGGTCTGGTTGAGGTCCCTGTCTTGACTGGCAGTTCACTCATAGGCTCTTGTTAGAGGTCACTTTGCCCTTCCCTGTGGCAATCCCCATGGCAATCCCTTATTCAGCTTCCTTGTGCTTCCTGCACAGAGGCATATGGAATATTAGAGGCCACATCCATGATACATGGGAACTGAGAGAGATGTAGGGAGTGCATGCTCAGTGTCAGGTCTTTCTTTCTATGTTAGCTCTATGCCCATTTCTTAACTGTGTCCACCCCTCTTGGTATTAAACACTCTGCAATGCTGATTGTTCCCAGGTTTCTGGACTGGAAAAGGATATAAAACCCATCTACCTTAGGTCCTAGGCCCTTCTGGAGATTTCTGTATCCATCCCTTCACCCCTTCCCCCAGATTTCAGCCTTAGGATAGGACCGCTTCAAATCATTCACAATTATCTCTCTCTTAATTTCCTCTCTAATTCTCTAGCACTCAAGTGAGTGGTAGAAATTGGGAGCATGCACTTCTCTAAAAGAGTATCTTTCCTTTCTCTGCATCCCACCTTCAAAAGTTATGATAGGTGCTGATAGTTGGCATCTTATATTTATTTATTGTTCAAGTTCTTGTGGGCTCCCATGGGAACTGTACCATATAGGGTCAAGAATTAGGGAGTAAAAATTCTCAAGGTAGTTCCTGTTAATTCCTCTTTTTTTTTTTTTCCTGACTAACTATTAGAACATGAAATAAAAGGTAGCATTGCACACATCTAAGTAACCTGCTGGGGAAAGTAATAATGTCTCTTTTTCCTAAGGCCAGTTATCCCTGACTATATTTATAGCGAATATTTTAATTCAAATATGTGTGTGTGTGTATATCACAAGAAGTGCTATAAATTTATGTCCCAAAATATTTTGTCCAACCATAGAGTTGGAGGGTGTCCTTATGCTGCTTCTATTATGGTTAATAAACTTAGGTGTAGGAATCACAGGTGTAATAGGGGTACTTTTCTGCAAAGAAAATATTTAGCAAGCTGGGCATCTTAAAGATTGATGCTCAATGTTCTAAGCTGAATTGTGTCCCCCCAAAAGATAAAGTCCTGATTCCTAGTACATTGAAATGTGACCTTATTTCAAAATAGAGTCATTACAGATGGAATTAAACAAATTAAAATGAGATCATGCTGAGTAGGGTGGGCCTTTAACCCAATGTGACTGGTGTCCTTATAAGAATGGAGAAGAGGCACAGAGAGAAGACGGCCCATGAGGATGGAGGCTGAGATTGAGTTATGCCTTAAGCCAAGGAACGTCAAGGATTTCTAGCCTCCCACCAGAAGCCAAGATAAGAGGGGCATGGAACCGTTTCTTGCCCACAGGTCTCAGATGGAACATGGCCCCGCTGGCACCTTGATTTCAGACTTTTAGCCTCCAGAACTGTGAGCCAATAAGTTTCTGTTGTTTTGAGTCATCCAGCCTGTGGTACTTGGTTATGGCAGCCCTAAGAAGCTAAAACACGCAATGTAGACTTAAGGTATTTACTATTTTGAAAGAGTGTGCGGGTTCCATTTTTGAGTGATAGTACTCATCTCTGGCAGATGGTAGAAGGCCAACCCAATGGCGGAAGATTATAGGACAAGCTCTGGAACTTACCCGTGTGTGCACAAAGGCAGCATCAGGCAGATGAATTTACATTCTCAGTTGTAGGCAAGTATAAGGATTGAGGCACAAACAAAAAGAAAGAAGTAAAACATTGTAGGTATGGGAAGTTAAGTTTCCAGTGACTAGTGAAGATGAGGGATCATAGGATCCCTGAGGATTCTGACTGAGGTCTTGGGTCATCAGGAAAGGAATTTCTAAATCATGTAGTGAACGTTCTCTTATCTTTGAACAAATTAATAGTATATCTGCTCCTAAAATACCTTGTAATAAACTGTTACCCCCCCCACACACACACACATACCAAGATCTATAATGGAACTAGAGAAGAGACAATGGTCAGGTTGGAAAGTGCTTGCCCTATGAGGGGGAAATAAAAACAATAGGAGTCTATATAGAAAGACAAGGGCTGCCAGGAGATATGGTCAAGGTTTTTGACCTCATGGATAATATGAATAGTACTGATGATATGATCACTTTTTTCTAGGATTTGGTGAGCCATGGGACTAGAAAATATCACCTTACCCAACTAGTCATAAACTTATGGAACCCATTACTCTAAGAGGAAGTACGGGTGGAAAATATAAATAATCTCAAAAATGGTTTAACTAAATTTGTAGATGACAGATCCATAATGGGTTATTACAGGGAACTAGGATGTTTTGGGTACACTCCTAACCTTTGAGGCTGACATCAAAGAACAGCCATTCTTCTCACAGCATGTCCCTTGGTGCCATTATCAGAATCCTGGACAGGAAGGATTGTGAGTCTGATCCAATGTGGCAAGACTTATTAGACACTGATCTATGCCAGATTTGTGTGGTTTGCAAATTTACAACCTCTTGTGTCTGCTCTTCTGGTTTCCACTGACTTCCGGCTTTTCCCAGTGACTTTCTCTTGATTTCGTCCTTTATAATATTCTTGTAAATTTTCTGGAGTCTGAAATTATATCAAGAGGAAAAGGTACCAAAAATTGCACACAGCAACTTTTGTTATTGCACTTGTTGAATTGTATTTGTGCTTGTCTCACTTGAAGGATATAATTCTTAAATCAGAGAAATCCTCAGAGCGTGAACCATTGTTGAAGCTCACTAACAATGAGTGGTTGCAATAATAATAACTAACATTTTAGAGCTGATTATGTATTAGATATTGTGCTAAATACTTATGAATAACATCTCATTTAATTCAATCCCAGTTTCACATTCTGAATACATTTCTGGATGGCTTACTGAGGCTTTCTAATCTATAAAACTGGGACACATACAGAGCTTTTAAGTAAGTTGCCCAAGGTTTCATAGCCAATCTTAATGTTCAGTATTTTTGCAGTATTAGATTTCATAATATGCTATTTTTTTTCTTGTATATAATACAGGTAATTCCCACATAATATATATTTTGAAGTTTTTCTCTGAAATTTCCCTTTCTGCTTTCTATTTAATCTTCTGTGTCAGTGTGGTTGGTAAATAACTCCAAGGATCTGGGTTGTTGAATATTGTTTGCTAACCACTTGGAGGAAGAATCACACAGACATAGGAAGGCCAAGATGTCTTTCTGATGTTTCAGAAAGTGCTGAAAAGTTGTAGCCTGGGGTGCTAGGATATACTGCCCTCTCTTCCATAAGACTGTTTTTCTATATCCACCTTTCCCTCATTTCCTTCTGCCTCTAGCTTCATTCTCACTACCATTCTTTCTCCTGACATGTTTCAGTCTCCTTATTAACTAGGACTCTAGAGTTAAAGTAGGGTAACTGACTTAAATTCTGTATTGAATAATTTTATCACGAAAGACCTTTTGTTCTGTATTGTAAGTCAGCCCTTCCTAGTTTACTTTAAAATAGCACACACATATATTTATGCTTTATATCTCTCTGTATATAAGCTAAATCTGTTATTGACATTTGTTTTCTTTTAGGAAAATGAGTTTTTGCTTTGCCTCTCTGAAATTGCAAGTTTTTGTGAATCTTAACAAAATAATTTTATGCATATTAGCATTGGTGCTGCTGCAGTTCTGATATGAGTTTGTGTTCAGTTTTGCACCTTTTTTGAGAGTGAGCAAACCCTGTTTAAGGTTTTCCACTAATATATCTGCAGGTTCCTTTTGGCCTCCCAGACTTGGAGGAAGTGGAGGAGAATCACGATCTTGACGCAGTGGCAAATTCCTCTCCAAATCTGCTCAGAACAGAGGTTTTTCTTTTTTGTGTCAGTCCATCGGTCCATCTGTCCATTTAAAGTCTAGTTTTGATCATTTGAATGGCGTGCTGAGGCTTTATAATTACCTAGGTATGCTTGCTGTGTTACTTCAAAGGCTCCTTCACCAGGACAGGATTTGTCTTCAAAGACAGAAGAGTGACCCATTTGCAGGAAATTGCATGGTTTGAGGGTGATTTTTTTCTTCTTCTTTGAACTTGTCAAATAGAGATCCCTATTTAAAAAGTTTAAAAAGTTTTGCTGTATGTCCAGTTAAAGACTTCCCATTTATGATTATGAACACTTCTCTTTAACCTTGGCC
>JAQZBX010049969.1:0-19780 GCA_029593785.1 Cabassous unicinctus | reverse complement strand
AATTCCAAAAATATAATTGGATCATGCTTGTAAACTGATCTGTTAATCTGGGCATGATTAGGTTATGATTAGGGTGTTGAGCCCCACCCCTTGGTGGGTGGGGAATCAAATATAAAAGGCATGGCAAGAACAGTTTTGAGAAGAAGTCTTTTGAGAAGCAGCTTTGATGTTGGAAAGAAGGCCCCAGGAGAAGAGAAGCGAACTGTTCACCTGACCGCCTACAGCTGACCTTGTGGAGGAAACAGTAGCTAAGCCCAGAGAGAAATGCAGCCCCGGGAAGAGAGGAACCCAAGAAGCCTGAACCCTGGGCAAATGTTAGCAGCTGTCTTGCTCCAACACGTGACAATGGACTTTGGTGAGGGAAGAAACTTATGCTTTATGGCCTGGTAACTGTGGACTTCTACCCCAAATAAATACCCTTTATAAAGACCAACCCATTTTTGGTATTTCACATTAGCACCCCTTTGGCTGACTAATACACTGCCTATCCTAGCCCCTAGGGGACATAGGAGTTGCTTAGTCCATGATAGATGAATGAATGAACGAAAACCAACATACATGTTCTATCCCTTTCTCTTTGATTTATCCCAGGAGCCATTCTGGCAGAATTTAGGCTCCCATCCTACCCCACAATGAGATCCTACCTAATAGCTCATTCTAATAGGAAAAGAGGAGGCAAAGCACTTCACTAGGGCAGCTGGAGGCTGGCTCACACCCGCCTCTTTTAAAGGCTGAGATCATGATCAGACAGGTCTGGGACCTCCTTTAGATGCTGCAGCCTCTGACAACTCTGTGACTTTACTGCAATCATATCAAGAACTCCAATAGGGCCATGGAGCTTTTAAATGATGATGCAAAAAAAAATCATACAGATTTTCTCTATGTTTGTATTACTTCTCCTTATGTAACAAATGTAAAGATTAGAGCTTCTTATGCTAAAGGGAACTGAAACTTTAAGCTGTCACATGCAGAGCCTTGGGAAGCAAAGTTATAAAGCCAAAGCAGGAGCAAAATGTTCACACTTGACAAGCAGTTAACGTTCCTACTTGGGACAGAGTCATGCTCAAACACTAACTTAGAATCACTTGGCCTTCAAAGAAGTGGTCCCTCAAATATCCCCTCAGGTCTTAAAAATTGTTGCAAAAGCATAAAGTCTCCCTGTGTTTATGTGTCTGCTAAGACAGATGTTAAGAAGGCGGGCCCTGGGATGGGGTTAGGCAACTCCGTCCCTCTTTGCAGCCGAGAAACTGCATCTCTAAGGAGCCCAGTCATCTATCCAACATGCTTTCCATTTTTGGCTGTTGCTTTCTTCTGGCTGAGGACCAATGCAAAATCCCAGCAGTGCCTTTCATAAGAGTTGGCTGGTGCTAGTGCAGTTACAACTTAGGTTTTACAATGGCGTAAGCCAAAAGCACTTAGGAAGAATTTTCCCTTTCCTGCTAACTTTATCCCAACTAAAGTCTGTATTCTCTACTGATGCTCCTTAAGATCTAAAAACAAACACAGTAGATATTATCTACTAGCTATTGTCTTTTCAGACTTGCGAAGGTTTTAATCTCTTCCTAGTTCCAAGCAGAGCAAAGGAGCTATGGTGGGGTGGGATCAGCAGGCCCAAGTGCAAGTCTTGGCTCCTCCCCTCACTAGCAAGTTCTTTCAACTCTCTATGCTCTATCCTCATCTTTGAAGGGACGCGAGGAAACAAAATACCATGGGGGCAGGAGCATTTTTAATGCTGCCAAGCATTAAAAATGTCAAATATTTGAGAGTGAGAAAAAGATAGAGGGGCAGAAAAAGAACCAGAAGCTGAGAGAGAGAGAGAGAGAGAGAGAGAGAGAGAGAGAGAGAGAGAGAGAGAGAGAGAGAGAGAAAGTCAAAGATTTAAGATGGATTTCAGCATCACACCTATGTTATAAGTTTGCTTCATATGAAAGTTCAAAAGGTTGCCCAATCTTCTGGGGGGAAATACTACTCATCCCAACCTTATCTCCTTCCCTCAAATATACAAGGATAACAAAACTGACCTAGCTTTCAGAAAAAAGACCTGGGGAAGGGAACAGGGCAGTTTTAAGAGAAGATAAAAAAGAAAGAAAACAAAATAGTTCTCAAGTCTCATGATGGAGGTTCAGAATATTTTAAGGATGGAGGTACGTGAAATTGTGCAACTGTGACAAGTGGCATTTGATACAAAGTCCTATAAAAAGGACTGCTGCCTCCCTACTGTAGACCTACTATAGGTTAATGAATAGTCACAAGAGTGATACAAGATCCTCTGATGCCAACTGGAGCCAACTGGAAGGGAGAAGGCTGCTCTCTTTCTTGTTCTCCAGTTCTTCTCCCTCCCTCCCACTCACTCCCACTCAGGCTCCTTATTAGAGCAAATGTTCATATTGCATACATTATCAGTGGGCCTCATTCTGACAGGGTCAGAGCATCTGGCCACTCAAAGAGCACCCACATAGAATATAGTTTCACAGGCAAAAACATTGTCCCAAGTGTTGGAAAAGCTGCAATACTTTTCAGCTTCAAATCCCTGAGGCACTGGCAGTAACTGGGCCACATCCTGGTCTAGGTTCACTCTGCCAACCCCTGTCCCTACCTCCCCCTCAGCCCCACCCGCATACCAGAAGCTGATGCTGAGGCTTCATTAACTTGATTCAGATCTTGTGGAATGCCTTTTGTTGGCTTTCCCTGAAGCGCTTACATCCCAGCTTAGCAGTGTGATAGGTTGTCATTAGAAATGGTGGGTTGGAGCCTTTGGGGAGACGGGGACAGGGGTAACTTACAGAATCGGGCGAGACTGGAAATCTTCCTGGTTCATCCTCTCAGACTGGCGGATCTTCAGGATCTCAGTGTAGCTCAGGTTCTGCAGTTTGCTCTTGAACTGGTCCAGGGAGCTAGGCTTGGTTGTAAGTGCTCTCATAACCTGTTCCTTCACCACCTGCATTACCTGTAGACGAAACGAAAACCATAATTTTGCTGGGGGCTGCCCTTTCCCATGCAGAAATCTCTTCCAGAGGTAATGGTTCCCTACATGGCTAATCCCAATCCCCTATGCATACACTCTCAGCCTGAACTTTGAACACACTTTTACAAAGAGCAAACTCCCATTATGCCTTCTTTCCATTTTCTCTTGTACTGTTGGAACCACAAGGAAGGAAACGGATTGACTAACTTGGAATTGAGTCGGGGGAGGAAAGTTTGGGGTGGGAGAAGTGCTCCATTTGCTGGATATATTTTGTGACTCTTGCTGAAGCCACACCATAAACAATGCAAACTCAAGAGTCAAGAATGAAAAAAGATCAAGCAACAGCTAGAAGCCTGCCTATTAATTTTTTTTCCCCAGGAGATACTCACCAAGGCACAATTGATTGTAGAAGCTTGGTTGGCACCAGTTCAAATGAATATGAACAGATACTCACATATGTCCCCCCCACCCCCCCGATTGTTTTTCCCACATGGTTAGACCCCGAGTATTCATACAAATTATGCATTTAGAAATGTTTATGCCTCTTTGAGTGAGGCATTAAAAAAGAGGTTTCTTAAATTAGAACAGACATATCCCATTGGAAGCCCCAAGAAAACAGAAGAACATGGTAATTTGCTGCCACAGGACAAGTCTGGCCCAGAAGGAGGTTAATAAACCATTGCCTCTATTAATGTAGATTCATCTATCTCCAAATATATAAAGCAGGGAAAGACCGGAAAACACAGAGATGTATCCAAGGGACTTGGAGTAATCTTGCTGCTTCTTTTCTCAACCTCTGTTAGAGATGAGAACAACAACAGCTATAGTTTATAAGGTGCTTATGATGTACCAGTTACTATGGTAGGTACTTAAATATGTTCTTTTCTCTTTATCCACTCACATCTGTGATGTAGATTTTATCATCATCACCATTAAGGTTTCAAAATATCAAATAACTGGTTCAAAATCATACAGCAGGTTGGTAGGTGGCTGAGCTGGTATTTTTTTTAAAGATTTATTTATTTATTTATTTATCCCCCCCTTGCTGCTTGTGTTTGCTGTGTCCATTTGCTGTGTTTTTTCTGTGTCTGCTTATCTGCCCCCTGCTGTGAGGTCCCGCTGCATCAGCCCACTGCGCCGCGCTGGCTGGCCTGCCCTCACAAGGAGGCCCCAGGAAGCGAACCCGGGGCCTCCCATATGGTAAACGGGAACTCTATCGATTGAGCCACACCCGCTTCCCTGAGCTGGTATTCAAACTCAGAATTTTAAATGCTCTGTTATCCTGCCACCCGTGCCACCATTCTTAGTGCCATTGTTAACTTAAGAGGAAGACAAAACCAAATATGTGCCTCTCTATATGCTCGATTTTGTGGCAGGTACTTTGTTATTCATCAACTCATTTACTCCTTCCTCCAATATAATAGAGAAGTTATTATCATTATTTTAAAGATAAGGAAACTGAGATTAAGAAAGGATTAATGAGTTGCACATATATAGTTCAATTCTATGATGCCACGTGGTCCAGCATGGTGGACACAGCATAGACTTGATATTGAACAGCCCTGGGGTATTTCTTATCCTTCATTATTACGAATGTGATCCTAGTATAATCCTTACCGCTTCTATTCAGTTGTCTGTTCACACACAGTAAGTACTCAGTAATTGCTCACTGTCTAGTTCCACCAAGATACCATTTTCATGAAATGTCATTTTCATCGAGGTAACAATTTCATAGCATGGAGAAGACCATGGCAAATCAGTATTTCCAAGTCTGCCTGACTGTTGAACAATGGCAAAAAATCTCATGGCCTCGGTGAATATCGGTGAGCCGAAATGTCCTGCTGTTGAACACTTGACATCTCCTGTACTTGATGAGTCCTGTTTAGGGATGGTGCCGATGGCTCTGAAACCTGCTTAAATTTCTTTCTCCAAGTGTAGGTCACTCCTGCCATTTGTACTACCCACATCAGGCCCTGTCCAATAATCTTCAGAGGTCTAGAGGATGTTAGGCAGCTGAAGAAGAAAGTGAACACTCCTTGACAGTCAAACTAAACTGGCCCTTAGGAAAACCCGAGTGGGGCCATCAGGCCTCGGGGGAAACCATAGGCCCATGACTCCCAATTCAGGTTGCCAGGCACTCTTCACTCTTTCGTCACTGGCATACCCATCCCTTGCAGTGCACCATATTCTGCATCATCTGTGTCCACAGTGATCCCACATCAACCACATCTTCCTTTAGCCAACAGAAAATGGCTGATATGAGGGTGAGATGAGCCATAGTTGGCTGGAAGAAAAATAAATGTATCTAGTTTCAACTGGTATCAACCCTCATTTTTCCTCATATACTTCTGACCTTTAAGAACCACTTCCACAGTAAGACTTTCCTCTACTAGGTAACAGGTTAGCATTTTCATAGGGAATTTCAGGGAGGCAATACCTTATCACAAAAACAAACAAAAACACAAACAAGTACAAGGCTAATAGGAATCTCAGGAAACTTCAGAAGAAAACTTGGGGGCAGACAGGCCTATTCCTTCCACATACACACAGATTTGCTTAATCCAGTAGGCACCACTGTTCTCAGAGGACTTGCTCCTCACACCTACCCTGAGAGGATCTGGTTGCTTGGTATAGTAGTTTGTAAAGGGCAGAAAGGCAGATGGCCTCCGGACCTCGGACTCATGGGAGTACCCAGGGCCATGGCTGGGCTGCTCCCTGTGGCCCAATTCATCCGCTGGTTATTAGCTTACCAAAAGTCAGACTATATTGATGGAATCTATTAACAAATATTTGCTTAAGAGGCATTACTTGCAAAGTCAACACAACAAACATTACTGAGAACCTACCATGTGTCACAAGGAATTCAAAGATGAGTAGCATATGGCCCTTACCTTCTATGAACGAATGGACTAATAAGAGAGATATACATGGCCAAAGATCATTACAAGTGTGGAAGTGATAGAGAAGATGGACTGATGGATTTTGTTAGCAGGTGGGAAGACATTTCAGAGAAGTAGACATTTCCTACGGGTTTTGAAGAAATAAAGGGTGTTCACTGGTGTGGAAAGAGATGAACAAACTGGGTGCCATCACACATTAGCCCCTTTAAACCTGGGCTGTGTCTGACTTGGTACCAGTTACAATAGCATCATTTCATGCTCCCAGCAAAACGTCATGAAGGAAAATTTCCAGTTGACCACCTTTCTTCAGGTAAATGGCTAAATTTGGGATGCTTAACAAATTTTGAAATTGTGACCATCTTCCATCATGTATTATAAATGGTGGTTCAATTTGGTCAAGGCTGAACTATAATGCTTTGCTGTTTCATGTGAGGGGTACTGCAGGAGCAGCTTTTTTCCCCATTTAGAGAGATCAGATTTGAACCAGGGAGATAATTATTGTCTCCCAATGTTATTTGACCTTCTGGTGGGAGGTAAGACATGTGAGAAAGAAAAAGACACAGCGGTTAGAATACTAGATATGGAAGTAGCAATTTTTAAATAGAATCAGGTTAATGCTGTGAGAGTTTTAGAGATATATCCATTCCCTTCATTTTATAGATGAAGAAATAGAAGCTCAGAGAACCAGGTGATTTCCCCACTTCTTATATTTCTTTTCTTTCTTTCTTTTTTTTTTTTTTTAAACAAATCAGTTTTATTGATACATTTTAATAAAGCATACAATTTATCCAAAGTGTACAACCAATGGTATTTGATATAATCACATAGTTAAGTGTTCATCAGTTCAAACATTATGAAAGTATTTTCATTATTTCAATAATAATAAACAAAAAAACAGACAAACAAGAAAATTCCTCTCCTCTCAATCTCTCTGTTTCCCCTGTTGTACTTAGCTGCTATTTCTGGCTACTCTTGCACAATTACTTATTTGTTTATTAAGCAGTTTTACTGAGATATATTCACATATCATATGATCTATCCAAAGTGTATAATCAATGGCTTTTTTTTTTAGCTGTTAAAAAGTCCTTTATTGTAAGATAAACTGAAAAATAGATTGAAAGAAATTACAAATTTTAAATGA
Organism: Cabassous unicinctus; assembly: GCA_029593785.1. Taxonomy (NCBI): domain Eukaryota; kingdom Metazoa; phylum Chordata; class Mammalia; order Cingulata; family Chlamyphoridae; genus Cabassous; species Cabassous unicinctus. Next base: position 12,774 of record JAQZBX010049969.1, on the reverse strand, counting down.
GAGTGCAAGGCCAGGCTACATTTAATATAATCAATTATAAAAAAATAGCATAGCAACAAACATTTATAAATATAATTAATAATTCAAATATAATAGAAATTAATTATAATTCTAATTTTTATATTACAGCTCTAACTATTGGACATAATAATCTCTAAGAATGAAATAAATTATTGGTTTAGTTATTTAATTTCCATTTAGGCCAAAATTCTTTCTAGATAATCAAATTCCTATTTGGGAATTCTTCACATCTTATTGGAATGAATTACAGCTGACAACAATTTGCCAACTCATAATTTTATGAAGCAGAAAAACTCAAAATCTTGTTCAACAATAGTCATGCTAAATCGTTATTGCTCCAGATAGATTATTTTAATTAAAGAGTATGAATAAGAAAGGGTTAAAGAAAAATGAAGTATCCAAAAACATCTCTCTTCTCCAGCCCTCCTCAATTAAAAGCAAGTTTTTATCTTGTATGATAAAAATTACAGAATAGTGATCACAGGAACAAATTGCCAGTTGCACTTAGTAATTATCATTAATACATTATAATGTTGTTATTTTACATTTATCTGGTCTACTCCAGTTCTTTTTTGGTTACTATTTGCATGAATACCTTTTTCCAACCTTTCACTTTTAACCTGGTTATGTCCTTACGTCTGAGTTGGGTCTCTTGTAGACAACGTACAGACAACTCATATTTTTTTATCCATTCTATCAGTCTATGTCTTTTGATTGGGAAGTTCAATCCATTAACATTCAGTGTTATTACTGTAAAGACATTACTTACTTCATCCATTTTGTCCTTCGGCTCTCTGTTGTCACATCGTTCTATTATTTGTCTTCTTATTCTTTAGTTTACCCTTCCTAATAATCTTCATTTCTAAACTCGTCTCCAAATCTCTCAACCTTGTATTTTCCTTTCAGGCTGCAGCACCCACTTTAGTATCTCTTGCAAATCTGGTCTTTTGGTAACATATTCTATCAGGTTTTGTTTGTCTGTGAAGACTTTGAACTCACCCTCATTTTTGAAGGGCAGTTTTGCTGTATACAGAATTCTTGGCTGGCAGTTTCTCTCTTTCAGTACCTTAAATCCACAATACCACGTTCTTCTCTCCTCCATAGTTTCTGATGAGTCAGTACTTAATCTTATTGAGTTTCTCTGTATGTGATGTTTTGCTTTCCTCTTGCTGCTTTCAGAATCCTCTCTTTATCTTTGATACTTGTCATTCTGAGTAGTAGGTGTCTCAGGGTAGGTCTATTTGGATTTATTCTGTTTGGGGTGTGTTATGCTTCTTGGATATTGATATTTATGTCCGTCATAAGGGTTGGGAAGTTTTTGGTCATTATTTCCTCAAATATTCTTTCTGTCCCCTTTCCATTCTCTTCTCCTTCTACAATACCAATAATGTGAATGTTTGTGTGTTTCATGTTGTCATTCAATTCCCTGAGACCGTGTTCCATTTTTTCCATTGTCTTCTCTTTCTGTTCTCTTGTTTTTTCCAGTTCAGATGTTCTGTCTTTGAAATCACTAATTCTGTCTTCAAGCAATTCAAATCTGCTCTTATGTGCCTCTAATGTATTTTTAATCTCATCCATTGTGTTTTTCATTCCCATAAAGTCTGTTACTTTTCTTTGCAGTCTTTCAAATTATTCTTTATGCTTTCCCAGTTTCTCCTTAATATCCTTTATTTCTCTTGTCATATTTTCTTTAAATTCTTTGAAGTGATTTAGAAGTGTTGTGTGATTTTCACTGATTAATTGTATTAAATCCTGTATCTCTTCAGGATATTTGGTTTGTTCTTTTGGTTGGGCCATCTCTTTCTGTTTCCTAGCATGGCTTATAATTTTTTGCTGATATCTAGGTATCTGAATACATTGGTGAATTTACTCTGATGGTAATTTCTCTTTCTTGCCTATTTTTTTTCACAGTTTTTCTTTGATATTTGGTTCAACTTATTCTCACTCTTTAAAATTGCTCAGCTTAAGTTTTAAAATTGGGCGAGAGACTCACTAGTGGGGCGCAAATTTTCTCCCAGGGGTTGGATACAGAGAATTCTAACCGTTTTTGTCCATGCAGTTTCCAGACCTGCCCTCAGATGGCGCTAGTCAGCACCCTTTTCCATGGAGGTGTTTCAGTCTTGGCTTTCTTGTGTTTCTGTGTTGAATCTCCAGATCGGAGATTCACAGTGGGCTCTGCTGGCCACATTCACTGAAGAAAAGCACCTCAACCTCCCCTCCCTTTTTCCTTGAAACAGCTGACAGGGAAGAAGATGTCTGTTCCCCTCTCAGTCAGCTGCAGTGATGCAGGTGTTTTACTCTGGCTTAATATCTTGGGGGTCACCCTACCTGGCCGCCACGGGGGCTTGGTAACTCACATTTGTCATTTCGGCTTCTTTGTCTCTGTCCCTCACCCTCCTGGGAGTTGTGTAGCACTGTCCTGGTCTACTGACCCCCAAGGCAGGTCCCTCAGATAGCTTTTGGCTCTTTCTCCATTATTTTTGTGGCCTGTTAGTCTGTCGCCATCTTCCCACAATCTTCCTTCATGTTTCTTATGGACTACCACTGAGATGACAATCATCATACCACATCTGCCTAGACACAATGAATTGTCTATGAAGTGGGCATATGACCCAAACTGACTAATCAGTATCCTTTACCAGACTTCTCATTTGAAGATGAAACTGAAACATGTTCTTTTTCCCTCAAATTGAGAAGTATAACACTGTGACCTTTAATATGTGGGAGAGTCTAAGATAATGAGATCAATGCCAATGGAATCTGATAGAAGAAAGAAATGTGCGTGTGAGCATTGGTAATGTTTAAAACTCTCCTCAACCATAAAGTCAGTTCAACCATTACATTTAGTAGTTTGATTACATGAATTTTTTTTCTTAAGTTGGTTTAAATGGGATTCTTGTCACTTGCAATCAAAGAGTCCTAACAAATAATACACTGCAGTTCAAGAGGAGTATCAGTTGTTGGGCTAAGTTTGCCTGGGTAGGGGGAGACACAGGAGAGGGGAGCTGGATAGAAAGACCAAAGCTACTGCTGTAAGAAATGACTTTTCAAAAATTCACTTTCACTTGTATGCTTAGAGTTGTACCTTTGCATGAAAATAGCAATAATCCCTTATGTAGTGTGGGAAGCTCTTCAAGTCCTACTTATATCTCATGCTTAAAATCCACTGTTAGAGCCTTATTCCGCTAGCTTAAGACTTGGATCCTTGCTAGATGCAAGAATCCATAAGTGGAACAATCCTTTAAAGTCTTAAATCCTTCATTTCTCAACAATCACTTATAATTCAGTTTGAAGAATATATAGAGTCTTAGGAGCAGTTTGCTAGGGAGAAGGGAGAAGATCCTTCACCCAGGCTCTGGGGAAGGGATGCAAGCAGTGGGTATAAAGCGTAGAAGAGAAGTTGGTGGAGCCAAACACAGGCTTTGCATACTTCACTTCACAATTCTGCCTAATACTGGCTCCACGAAGTTCTGTGGTCCCTCTTTTTTTATCTGTGTGCCAAGGAAAATAATCCCCATGAAAGATGCCATTGATTTTTTAGGAAGACAGACCAGCATGTAAATCAAATATTCCTCTGTGCCTTTACAAAGTGGCTTCTACAAGGGTTATAATTAATGGCTTTAACTTTCAGCTAATGCTCCATGTGTACAACTTAAATCAAGACGATCACAACCGCCATCTTTAACTCTGTCCTCTTTAGAAACTATCAGAAGACCTTTTACCATTTGTTTGGTAAGCCCTCAGATGGTGTAACAGAGGCATCAGCAAATCAATGGAGTTAAAACTTCTTAATTGCAGAATGTGCTTTGCCACAGACATCAAAGCAATCAGGCTCCTAGAATCTGCACTGACTGTTGGTATTGACCGATTATTCAAGCAATGTCTGAAACATATCTCGTGGTGTGTGTTGGGAGTCTTCCCAGTGAACCCTCCACTGTGATAATGTCACACTTTACAAAAGAAATGGGAGCCATAGTTCTTGCCCTACAAGATTCTCGTACTTCAACTGGACATGGACATAAACTTTTGGCTCCTTGGAAGACTGGGTTAAAGTTGTAAGCGTTGGTGATCCCTGAATGGAGTCAAGCATGCTGTGTTCCTGGTATCATGGTTGCTAAATGTAAATGTGTTTCTGGGTTTTATTCCAAGATCTACTGATTCTCCTATTCTATTTACTTCTCTGATCTTGGCTTTATACCCACACTCTGTATCCACCCTCATTCATTCATTCATTCAACAAATATTTACCAACTACTAAGTAGGTACCAGGTACTGTGAGACAGTCCAGACATTATGCTAAATGGGCTCATGACCTGGGAAAGAGGATACAACACCTAACTTCAGGTCTCCCCAAAGTAGGAATAGCACTGTGGAGCAAGGGACAAGGCGTTCATTCCAAATATTTACTGAGCCCCTCTCAAGTGTCAGCGGGCCGAGGACCCAGCTCCGGGGGGTGGCTTGAGGAGAGGCCAGAGGTGGGCATGAGGAGGGGCCAGGGAGGGGGATCATTCTTGGTGGAAGAAAGAATGTGAGCAAAAGCTCGGAAGGAGGGTAGCCGACCCCTGTGTGGGGACAGGTGCGTGACGGCCTTATTTAGTTAGAGGAATGAGGTAGGACTGGGAGGTGTGGCTGGAAAGGCAGGCTGGGGCCATATTGGGGAGGAGGATGCCTTCAATGGCTGAGATAAAAAATACGGGGCTTTTTTTTTTTCTTCTGTAACTAATGAGAAGTCACCGGAGGCTTTGGGGATATTTGACAGAAGTTAGTGGTATAGAGTACATCGCACACACAAAGGGGTCAGGCTGGGATGTCAGAGAAATCTGCATGGTTGAGACAAAAATTTGGGCGGGGACTTGAAGGATGAGTGGAAGTACTCAGGTGAAGGGAATTTCAGGCAGAGAGACCAGCAGCAGCAAAAGTGGGGAGGGAGGTCATGCATGTGTCAGGCATTAAAGAAGATACGCTTTTGGCATCTACACAAGTAGCTATCAGTGAACGCATGAGTTCTGGTTGCAGCGTGGTTTCTCAGCCTGCAGATGCTGGCACACCCTATTTTGAACCCAAGTTGTTCATTTCCTAGGGCTGTGACCCATTTAAGATACCCAGCCTCCCAGAGAGAAGTACTAAGCCTTCAGAATGCATCAGACTGCTGTGAGTAGATAAACCTTTTATGGTACATAGTGGATCCTCAACAAACATGAGTCTGTCCATTTCCCCACCCCGAGCCTTAGTTTTCTCTTTATAAAATGGGAGCAATAATACTGAATTCCCAAGGTTGCTGTGAAAATTTAATAAGGCATTACACGTGCAAGGTACCTGATACGCTGCAACACAGCAGAACTTAGCCAATGTGGGTTACCCTTCCCGCCCAGAAGAAGATAACTTATGCCAGAGATTACTCCTTAAAAATATCCTTGACGGGTTATTGCCATTCCACATCTATACCACCTGGGAACTTGTTAGTAACGCCAACTCTCAGGTCCTACCCCAGACCTACTGGATCGGGAACTCCAGGAGGGGAACCAGAAATCGGTTGTTTTAACAGCCCTCTGGGTCTTTCTGCTGCATGCTCAAAATTGAGAACCACTCATCTCAACAACATGCAGCAGCATTTCTGAGCTTCCTGTATGGCATTTTCGTACAAGGCAGTTAAGCTAGTTATTTGTGTGTCTTTCACCGCAACTAGACTGTAAATCCCTGGAGGGCAGGGGTTGCTTCTGATTTGTCTTGTGGACCCAGGTACTTCACATAGTATCTTCTAATACTGTAACAAGGATGGATATGTTTCACGCCAAAGATTCGGAGGCTCTCACCTATCCTCTGTAGAATCAAACAACAGCAAGTAAGTTCTTACAGAATTATAAGATTTGCTTTTGTTTCAAAGAGGATTTTATAGAGCCTGGGGCATAAAGTGTGTGGTTTTGAGATGGAGTCTTAGGGCTCCAGAGGCCCATCCTGGCTTTCTTCCAAGACTGCAGCTGAGCAGAGGGCTCAGGAGAAACCCCATAGTATATGCTACTGGACACTGCCTCTAAAGGTGGTCAGTACTGAAAAAAGCACAATTTACCCCCGATCCATGGTGCTGATTTACGCTCATCATGAAGAGGAAGGACTGTCTTAAGTTGTCTCAAGACTTGTGTAGGAGAGTTTTCATTCCTGGGCCTCGGGACTGGACCATTTTTCTTCCTGGGAATGTTCCTTATACAAAACGAAATGAATGAAGGTTCACAATGACCAAAAAGATGCAAGGGATTCTGTTCCAGAGAGGGGTATGGAGTAGAAAGGAGCCAAAGGGCTCATGTGTGAGCAGGATAATTTCCCTGGGGCTGGAGATTGTGTTGGGGGACTACACCCAAAGTTTAGAATGTGGAGAGATGGGCTTGTCCAAAAAAGTACGAGAAGTTACGGTAAAAATCAGTGGCTTATGTGGCAGGGACCATTATTGACTAGAGGCAGGCTACAGAACCGCACCCCCGCCCCGCCCCACCGCCCCAAGGTCTTTAAAATCAGGTCTGCTTCTGAAAACTCAAGATAATTTCACTTTGTAGTTTTGCCAGAGTTGGGGAGTGGCCGGTCCATCCAAATGGAAATTTGTGCTGAGGGAAGCCAAGAGTATGAAGAAAATAAAATAAAGATGTTCTCTGGACACAAGGAACAGAAATTAAGTTTTCCATATTTATTTTGGGGCAGTGTGGAATAGAGCAGGGGTCAACAAATTTCTTCTGGTAAGGGCCAAATAGTAAATATTTTCAGCTTTGTGGGCCATATGGTCACCGCCGCAGCTATTCAATCCGGTCATGGCGGTGCCAAAGCAGCCACCACAGGCTATACGTGAACAAATGGGTGTGGCTGTGTGCCAATAAAACTTTATTTACACAGACCAGGTGGTGGGCTAGATTTGGCCTGGGGGCTTAGTTTGTCAAATCCTGGCAAAGAAAGAAATCACCTGGCTTCAATGTTAGGCAGCCCTCATTCAAAATCCAGCTCCACAACTCACTATCTGGGTGACCCCAGGCAAATCAGGGTTTAGCTTCCTTGAACCTCAGTTTCCTAATCTATAAAGCAGAGGCAATAATCTTTAGTCAGGACTAGAAAATGCAGAATGTTTGGCCTACTACACTGAACCCATCATTATGATGTTTTCTCTGACTCACAGTAATAAAGACATCTTATCCAAAAGAAAAACATCTTCCTTGCAGCCTGCTAACAACCTGCATGAACCTCACATGATGCCTCTGAGTGTTTGTAGCATGTGCAAGTCAATTTCAAGGTTCTATTTAGGTCACACTGAACAAAACTGATTCTCACAGATTAAAAAGAGGGGTTTATTTCTTTTTAGGCAGTGCTCTAAACTCTTGCCCTGAATGTCCTAAATGGCTTCAGGGGCCTTGGGAGACACTTTGGCCTGTCCTTGCTACCCTCTGCCATGCCTCCTGCTGTGGTTTCACCAGTGCAATCCCCTGGTGAGGTGCCCAGCCCTCCCAGGGCCCTGTGGGGTCAGGTTTAATGTAAATGAGAGAAAATGTTCTGAAATCACAGAGGGCCGGATGAGGCAGCATGCAAGATTTGGCACCTCTTGATTTCATCATGTGTCCTAAATTGTACAAGATGGATTTGAAACATTTTGTTCATTAATAAGTGCAAAGAAGCTCCTCTGCATTTCACAAAGGACAGAGTCCAATCTTGGCATCCAGTAATAATGAGAATCAGCAAGTCATTTCACTTCTCCCAGCCTCTTTCTTCAGCGTGTCTCTAATGGCCCTCTCAGCTCTAAGCTCCTGTGGGCATCTGTCTGAAGGGATGGTGATGACCTAATTCAGAACCAAAGCCAGTGCCATCCTTGATATTGACAATGAGGTCACTGTAACTATTTCTCTGTAAGATGGCATTTGGGAACCCAACAAATGTGAGGCTTGTACATCGCATCCAAAGCAAAGATATGTACCTAAGCTGAGAAATGTACTCAAGCTCAGAAAAAAGAGCAGTTCACTGCAGACGGAAACTTTCTATTGATTTTACTTCTCCCAAGTTAGATTTCTGGAATGCAAACTGCTGACAAACTTTCCTCTGGGAGCTAAAATATATCTGCACTTACGACCATAAGGCAATTCTGAGGGTGCCTTTGGTGGGTATTGGAAAACTATGCAATAGTGACCAAAATAATAGAAACTCTGGGGTGCCTGCATGTGCATGGAAGTCAGGAATTTTGTTCCGAGGATCACAGTTTTGGGGAGGGGTACAATGTCGCCTTGACCTCTTGAGTCTCCATTCCTTTTGTCCCCTTCATTTCACTCTCACTGTTCCTCCTGCCACATCACCTTCCCTGCTTTCCCCAATAGGCTTCTGATTTCAGTTCTGTCCCCTCATGCCTTCTTTACTGCAGATGGTTTGTTTCCAAAGTGCAAATCTGAGCACACCTTTCATTTGCTTCAAACCGACCATGGCTCAGCCCTGAGGAGGAAGGAAGGCGAGTCTGTCCAAAGAGAAGCACATGGGTCCTCGCCATTGGCCTCTCCCCCTCTCTACCACATACCTTCTCTCCCGACTCCCACCCCTCCCACCTCATAATCTAGCTACACTGGGGGTTCTTTCAGTGTCTTGAACGTCACTCCTCTGCCTTCATTTGTCCCTTCCCTCCACCTAGAGCCCCCTTGATGCTGATACCTGTTGTGAATACCTGCTCATTCTTCAAGGCTAGGCTTCAAAGTTACCGCCTCCAGGAAGCCTTCCCTGACCTGCTTTCCTTCCCCCAAAGACTGGGTTAATGCCCCTAGTCTCCCCTCATAGCATGGACCACACCATTATCCTGAAGGTACTACTAGGAAGCTAACCAGAGGGTTTTAAACAGAGTAGAGATGTAAAAAGATTTGAATTTTATAAAGATCTCTCTGGTGATGCCTCAGGAAGTTAAGTATAGAGGTACCATATGACCCGACAATCCCACTACTAAGTATATACACCAAAGAATTGAAAGCAGGGGCTTGAACAGATGTTTGCACTCCCAGTGTTCATAGTGGCAATACTCACTATTGCCAAAAGATGGAAGCAACCCAAGTGTCCACCAATGGATAAGCAAAATGTCATATATACACACAATGGATATTATTCGGTCATAAAAAGAAATAAAGTTCTGATACATGCTTTAACGAGGATGAACCTTTTATTAATATAATAAACTTTATTTTAAAAGAGGTTTTAGATTACAGAAAAGTTACAGCAAAAGTATAAGGGATAAGGATGAAACTTGAAAACATCACGTTGAATGAAATAAGCCAGGAACAAAAGAACAAATCGTGTCTGACCTCACTTACATGAAATAAGCAGAATACGCAAATTTGTAAATTCAGAAACTAGAATACAGGTCACTGGGGGTAGGGTGGGGGATGGGGAGGTAAGGTTTATTTGGCACCGAGTTTCAGTTTGGAGTCACAGAAATGTTTTGGCAGTAGATGATGGTGATCATGTAATGAACTGTGTCCTGCTTGTTCACTATGTATGTCTGGAGCCTGCACAGTCCAATCACATAGAACTTATTGAGAAACTATCTGTTTGATTTGTGACTGGCTAGCTCACTGAATGATTTAAAGAAAGAAATCACCTGTAAAATCAGTAGTTCTCAACCATCACCGTGCAACAAAATTTAAAACGTATCATTGCCGGGGCCTCGCCCCTAGAGATTGTGATTCATTTGGTCTGAGATGGGTCCTGGGCACTGGCCATGTGTTACAGAGCTCCCCAGGCGATGCTAATACACAGCTGGGGATGAGGACCCCAATGTAATTGCCAAGGTACAGAGAAGGTCCTAAGGACAGAGGGCTGCAATTCCAGGGGGTGGAGAGGAGGGGCATGCACCCTTCCCCCAAAGCTGCCTAATGCAACTCACAGATGCCCCCTGGGGAACTGAATCCTTAACCTGTTACTGCCCGCAGTTTTCCAAAAGCTTAGCCTGCAGGTACTAGCTATAGTGTGGACAGGATTGGTGCGTTCACCAGGGAACAGTCTGAGAGGCTGTCTGACTGTCATTCAGGAGGGGACCGACTGCTCTGAGCATGCTCCGGTGGGTCCCTTAGACAGCACCACCACTCTCCCTGGGCAGCATCTCACGGAGGCAGGCACGGCCCCCGTGTTGCGGACACCTGCCTTACCTGGATCAGGTCTTGCATAGGGGTGGGCTTTGGCCAGAGCAGCTAATGTCTTCCATACTAGGCCACGATTCCTTGGGTGCCCATCAGAGTCAGTGTTCCCAGCCACCACAGTGGTCAGGGCAGCAGCCTGCGTGCCAACCCTGGGCGGGCAAGCTTGGCAGTCGGCAGTGAACAGGACAGGGGCCAGGGAACCCCAGGGGAGGATGGCTATTATGAGAGAGGATAGGAAAGGTGACTTCTCAAACTTACCCCGAGAGCAAAACAGATGGCACTGAAGCAGTTGGGATGGGAACCAGCTGCTCAGCACTGCCATTCCCTTGCTCCAGAACTTTCCCTGGTTTTCAGGTGCTAATGAAAAAGGAATCCAATGGCAGGGAGGAGCGAAGCTTAGAAACCTTCAATCAGCCTGAAAGTCTGATCATAATCCAAACTGAGAGCTTACAGGGCCCTGGCATTAGCCCCCCAAATAGCCCCCCAATGTCTGACCTCAGAGTCTGACAGGTGCTAACTGGGTGATTTCAGCATTAACGGGTGCCCTGCTCCTCACGAGAAGGCATTTTAATTTAGGTTAAGGCATCTTTATAGCCAGTAAAAAATAAACCTTTCAACCAGCAATTCATCTTTAAAATCAATTAGTGCTGGGTTTGTTGAAGAATAGCGATTATGGAAGAAACACCCTTCTCATTTTCTTTAACATCTGCAGGAGCCGATCCAAAAGAGGAGACAGAAAAGATGAGGTTTAGGGTCACTGCCTTCTCTTTACAGCCTGCCCTTGAGGGGAGAGAGATCAAGAGGCAGTTGTGGGACAAATCTTCTTTTCCCCATTAAAACAGGGAGCCAAATTAATATACAGCAATCAGACTAAACTTGCTGGCCAGCTAATTGAAGGTTCTGGTTGGACAACAGGAAGCTATTTTCACCACTGTCTGACAAAGCCTGCCTCAGGCAAAGCCAAGTTGGGCCTAATCACATTAGTGGCGGGCATTTAATCCACAGCTTTAAATAAACAACATGTCAAGCAAGTCAGTCGACACATGTGACTGTGTAGCAGAGAGGCAGAAACAAATGGGCCTGGTTTTCTTGCAAAGAACCTTTGGATTTTTTGCCCCCAGTGAAATGGCTACAAAGTTTAAAAAATCATGCTACTATTGATTTTCTAATGACATTCACCACACTTAGCCATACTTTGCTGTGCATGGGGATTGAAAGCAGAGCATTTTGCAAACCTCCTTGAAGTTACAAAGCCATCAATGACATCAGTGTTCGAGCTGGGTCTCTGTCATCTCCCAAACTTGTACAGCTACCACGGGGCTGCGCTCGTGCAGATGTGGCTGCCTGATGGAGGAGGCGGACTTTCCCCAGAGTTCCCACGAGCAGTTGAGGAATTTCACTGAAGAAGAAACTGAGCCTGAAAGGATTTTTCACAATTATGATGCCAAAATATAAGGTGCTAGGAACAATAAAGCAACTGCCTCTTGTCTTTGTTGAGGGATAAATGACATCCACAAATATCCCTTTAAAGATTATGGGATGTTTCCCATCAAATCTCAGACCTACTCACTGGCCCTTCTTTGCTAAGTCAATGGCAAGGTGTGAAAAATGAGCCAATGGTAACTGTCTGCTCATGTGCTGCTCAACCCTGGTATGTCTCAAACTCTACAAATTGTGGCATTTTACCTAAATTGTCTATTTCTCTGTTTCCAACATCCAATATCAGTTCCACACATATTTGTGGAGTGAATGAATGAAAGAGCTAAAGGAAAGATGGAGTGAGGGATATTGGTGAGCTTGGATAAATCAGCCTCAAACCACTCTAAAATCAGTTACCATTAAGAAATAAACTATTTGTCTCATGTCAAGGGTAAAATCTGCAGTCCTGCGCATTTAGATCTCATGGCATATTTTGCATAAGCTATGATATAGTGACACATGTAAAGGGACAATCCGTCCTTTGGAAAGAAGATCCTATAAACTTTTAGGCAGGTTGCTCAGGTAAGACTATAGGAGATATGCAATGGGAAAAACCAGGCCCGGCTCCCATACTAGCTCTGTCATTAGTCAAGGCTGTTGAATTCAGAGTAAATCTGAATTACTGCTTCAGAAAATCACTCCAGAAGGAGGGTGCAATCAAAATGGAACTATTGATGGAGGCACCTCAGCAGATAGACGTAGCAGGGGAGAAGACCTTGAAGTTCGACTTAACATTATCAAGAGCCCACTGGGCTAAACTGTATGATATATATACCCTTTTAGGACTCATCAGACTAACAATGTGATATTTTAAGTATACCATTCTTTGTTGAGAAATTTTATAAACAATGGTGTACATTTTAATTTCCAAATATGTTTAGCTGAATTAGTAATGGAATATTTTAAGAGTAGATATGTTTTGATTTTCTAAATATTACCCAATAAGTTGTTTTAGAAGCTTGAGACATATAGCATTCCTGTATTCACTCAGTTATCAGCTTTTAATTTGTTCTAGGCACTGGATTAGGTGCTGACAAAACAAGGAAGAGCCATACCTAGGGGCCACACCTGGGAAACTCAAAGACAGGGGGAGTGAGGTAAGCAAACAAATTATAAAAGTAGGACTATGGGTACAGGT
>JAQZBX010049968.1:0-19788 GCA_029593785.1 Cabassous unicinctus | reverse complement strand
TGCCCATCGTCGTCTCCTCGCCAGGTTACTTGGATGAGTCCATTGAGCTGTAGGGTAGGAGTTGCAGCTCCACTGAGATTCCAGGCACAGCTGGCACATAGGTGGGCCAGAGGATACAGTCTCTGGAAGTACACCTAAAAACTCCTGCATCACATATAGGTTTGAGTAGAAGGGACTGATGGACCATGTGCAGGGATGAAAGAAGATATGATTTCAATTCTAAGAGACAACAATAGGGGAATATAAGAGAGTATGGGATTTTTCCTTTGGGAGTAATGAAATTACTAAAATTCAGCACAACTCTGTGATGAAAATGAAAGCCACTGAGTGTACGTTTTGAATGGACTGTACAAAGCATGGGACTGTATAACACAGGGAATCTAGTGGTGGATGATAGACTGGTTAACAGGACAAATATGAGAATGTTTTCTCCTGAACAATAACAAATATGTAATACTAATATAGGGTATTAATAATTGGGTAGGTTGGGGGGAAAATATGCCAAATGTGGAATATGGGCTTTATAGTTAGAAGTAATATTTAGATGATGCTCTTGCATAGTTTACAGCAAAACTTTCTTAACAATGCAAGGTGTTGGTGGTGGGGAGATGTATAGGAGCATTATATGATGATATGCATGTTTGTTTTGTAAATTCACAAATTTTACTAAACATTTATTGTTTATATATGTTCATGTATGAATGATATACTTCAATAAAATTTTATTTAAAAAAAGAACACATTTCCCAATTTTGATAGAAACATTTTTTAAATGATTTTAAATTGCACACCATAAACACTCCAGACCCCAAGGTAGAAAATTCGAGTCCCAGTATGGAAAATGTTCATTGCAAATTCAACAAAGTTTGTTTAATTGTTTACCTCATGATACTATCAAAGCTAAAGTCATGGGTTTCATTCAATGGGGCAATCTTATCTGCAATTACAAATACCTTAGGTTGAGCAAAAATATACTGCACTGGGGGCAGATGTGGCTCAAATGGTTGGCGTCCGTCTCCCATATGGAGGGACCTGGGTTCGATCCCCAGGACCTCCTGGTAAAATAAAGAAAAATATAGAAGGTGCCGCCCCGCCCCGCGAATGGGTGAGCCCCCAGGCCCTGCGTGTGGGTGTGTTTTCAGGCCCCACGTGCGGGCATGCCAGGCCCCGCGGAGCCATGCAGCAAGATGGTGACGTAACAGGAAAGTGACACAAGGGAGAGCCAAGACAAGACGCACCGAAAAACCAGGAACTAAGGTGGTGCAGGTGGCAGAGTGCCTCTCTCCCACATAGAGGTTCCCAGGATCGAATCCTGGAGAAGACAGGAGGAGAAGGATGAGAAGAGGGTAGAAAACAGACACAGAGAATTGCCCAGCGAATGGACACGAAAACAGCAAAAACGGGGGGGAGGGGGTGTTAAAAAATGGATAAAAATAAAGTAAATAAATAAATCTTTAAAAAAAAAAATACTGCATTTCTAACCCCAGTTGGTTAAATCTAAGAATAAGGTACAACGTATCACCATTGTTAGAAAATTATTCAATAGGTCAGAGGCATCACAAGGTACCATGATTTCTAAACAGACTCTGAGTTTAGAAGGAAAAAAAAAAAGAATAAATGACTGAAGGGGAATTTATCATTGAAATCATCCTTCCATTCTTAGATAAAGGCCTAATGGTACCAAGGGAAAATTGTAAGTGAATAAAAAAATCATAAGAGCCACATACACTCAAAAAGATAATGGATAGATAAAGGGACTTAAGGGCAAAAATATAAAGGTCCCAGAAGACGATTAAAATTTCTCAATTTAGGCAATATGAATGGTCACAAAGTCAACTGACCTCTGCCTTCTTAGAGCTGCCAAAATTCCAAGGATGTTGATCTGGACACTAGGGTACTGCTAATGTCATGCACTTGGCAAAGTATGAGTGGAAAAGGAAAAATGGAATATTACTCAAAATATATAAAGGCTTCATATCTCTCCAGTCCTAGGGACCAAGACTCAGAGCCATCTGATAAGTGAGACCTCAGAAGATGTTTCTAGTTCTCCTAATAATTAAATTCCCTTTGATGGGAGCCAAAGACCAAACTAATCTATAATGAATTCTATGCCGAAGCAAACCATTTTATTCTCCCTTTAAAAATGACATCAGTAGTCTTTGAGAGTGGGATTTAACATCTTTCCATGGTTTAGGTACCAGTGAGAGTCATGTCCTATACAGAGAATTCAAAACCCAGATAAAAGATACAACAAAATAAAAAACACTCTTGGGCTCTAGTTAGAAGGCTGTAAGAATCCAAGAGAGAAGTGATTGTGTCTGCACGAGTGGGATGGGAAGGATTATGAGAAATATTTTGCAGGTAGACCAGCATTCACTACTAGATGGGGGAAGAGAGGCAGCAATATTTCTTTAAAAAAAAAACAACTGTGAATATAGGTTTCTCCCAATTAAATCACATTTTTAAAACTCCGTAGGAAATATCAACCTTCAATGAAACCCTATAATGTATCCTTTGTAAGTTTAAAAATATCCATTTTGTAATGCAAATAATTATTCCCTAGTTTTAAAAAATTACTGCAAATATTCATAAGTGAATCATATTTTTTCAAAGTGTCAATTCTGAGGAATTTACCCTGGCAGTCACTATTGACTTGAGCATATGTGTCCTGCCTGATGCCTCACCAAGGTCTAGGCTCTAGAATGGTACCTGGTAACAAGTAGGTGCCCCTTTAGTTGAATAAGTGAATAAAGATATTATGGAAACACAAATTTGTGTTTCATGTACTTTCACATATAACTTTCACCTAATATTTATTTATTTCTTCTTTTAGCAGCATCTGTAGCCTAGTGAATATCATGGAGGCAGGGTAAAAACAAGTGACAGAATAGTAAAAAAAAAAAAGGTTTCATTTATACTATCTCAACTTAAGTAAGTAAGTAAACAGCTGAGGAAATTGGTAATGAAATTTTGGGTTTTCAACTGCAGAGGTAATATCTCAAGTCTAAACTGTCAACAAGCATCAAAAAAAGAAAAGAAATGAAAAGAAAGTCCTGTTGATAAAACACTTAGGTACTACAACAAATTTGATAAAATAATTTAAATATATAGGTAACAATTAGCACAACTAGCAATTCGGAAACCATGGTGTTGAAAGAAGTCTACAAATATTAATTTAATTTGTTCCTCACATCTCTGAAGAAATATGAAATAGTACTTAAAGAGTGAAAATAACCAGATCAGGTATGAAATCACACTTGGAAAAAATATTCCTCCTTTCAAGGAATTTGAATGCCAGGCTAATCCTAACTATATACTACAAACTACTCACAAACTGCTCTCGAGATGTGCCTATGCCTCACTGTCATTTAACAAATATTAGCACCTACAGTGTCCCAAGCACTCTGCTAAGCACTAGGAACACTTCTATAAACAAGACAGACACAATCTTTGTCCTAGATTCTAGTAGAGGAAAAAGAAGAAAAAAAACAAATAGTAATGACAATAATAAACAAAGGGCCACCAAATGGTAACAGGGGGCTTTGCCTGGGAGGGCAGAAGGCCTCCTGAGGAGGGGCATTTAGGCCAGGAACTCAGTGACGAAACGGACCCAGCCCTGGGCAGTTCTGGGGAAAGAGCAAACCAGGCAGCAGGATCAGCACGTGCAAAGTCCCTGAGGTAGGAATGAGTGTCAAAGAGCAGAAAAATGGCAGTGTGATTCAAATAGAGAGCAAGGGAGCGAATGTCACAAGCTAAAGTCACTGAGGCAGGCAGAAACTAGAGCATACTGGGCTTTGCAGGCCATGAGTAGAAGTTCAAGTAGAAGTTTCATTATGAGCACAATGGGAAATCATTAAGGCTTTTAAACATTCTTTCAGTTACATTAAGAATGGATTATGGGGAAGCGGATGTGGCTCAATCGATAGGGCTCCCGTTTACCATATGGGAGGCCCCGGGTTCGCTTCCTGGAGCCTCCTGGTGAAGGCAAGCCAGCCTGCACGACGCGGTGAGCTGATGCAGCAGGACGACCCAACAAAGGGAGACAAGCAGACACAGAAAAACACACAGCAAATGGACACAGCGAGCACATGCAGCAAGGGGGGGATAAATAAATAAATAAAATCTTTAAAAAAAAAAAAAGAATGGATTAAAAAGAAGCAGAGGAGCAATGGGGAGAGCAGCTTGGAGGCTACTAGAGTAATAAGGCAAGAAATGATGATGATGAAGTAAAATGCCTTCAGTGGAGACAGGGAAAAAAGCGGATGAATTCCAGATGTATTTGGAAGATGGGAGAACTGACTGAATGTAGGGGATGAAGACTAGGGAGGAATCAGGGTGGGTCTTAGTCTTGGGGCTGAGCAATTAGGCAGATGGTGGTGCCATTTACTGAGTGGGTGGAGCAAAATACTGAGATTTATTCCTCATACATGCATTATACATGACTATTCTTCATATACGTCATATAGTGTGTGATCCTTCCTGCCTAAGGGTTACCAAAGACCATCCAATAACCAAATCCAGTGATGTGACTCTTCTCTTATTTAACTTCTTTTCACTGACACTTTTAGCCATTTCCTCTGCCTTAAAACTTCATTCTCTCCTGGCTTCTAAGACAGCAAACTCTCTTGGTTCTTCTACTCATTGTTTCTCTTTCTCAGGGTGTTCCCTGTACCCCAGGGCTTTCTCTGTCCTCTACTATTTTCTTCAAAACACTCTTCCTTGAGACCTCTTCCAGTCAATCCACAGCTTTAACTACTGTCCACATGAAGCTTCCCGAATCTGTATTTCCAACCAGAGCCTTCTCACCTCCAAAGCCATCTATCCAACTGTCTCCTGCCCATCTCCTTTTGGCTATCTCACCAGCATCTCAAACTCAACATATCCAAAAGTAACGTCATCATCCTCATCCCCCAACTCTCCTATCCCCCCATCCCACATTCTTCATCTATAAAAAGCCCCCTCTTCCGAAAATGCCCAGTTTCCCAGGCCCAAAACCTTGGGATCATCTTAGACGCCTCCCCTTTCAAGCCAGCATCAAATGAGTTTCTAAGCACTACCAAATTTACTTTCTAAATAACTCATGACTAGGTACTCTCTTCATAGCCCTTTGCTTTGATTCAGGTCTTCATCATCTTCCCCTGGATTATTATAATAGCCCTCGGGTTCCTGCATCTTCACTCACACCACTCTAACTTACCCTTCACACTGCAATATAGAGAAATCTTTCGTTGGCTTCCTACAGCCCTTAGGACAAAAACCAGTGTTAAGAGCACAAACAAGGCCCTTTGTGAGTTAGTACCTCCGGCTGACTCTCCTGCCTCAACTCCCACCATTTCCCTATACACTCCAACCTCCCACCACACTGATCTACCCACAGGTTTATTCAAGTCACCAAGGCTCTGTATATACCGTTTCCTTCCTCATGGCCTGCCCGGCCAGTGTCTACTCAGCTTAAACGTCCCTTCCTCCAGCAGCTTTCCCAGAACTTTGGTCTGAGGTAACAGCCCTCCTTCAAGCTCCCACAGCACACCTTTATCAAAACATTTCTTGCACTTATCACACTGTTTCTCCCACATTCAACAGTTGTCTAAAATGAACCAAAAAAATCAGCAGCTGACTTTGACATATCAGCATGCCTCTTTCATCATTAAAGAGCTGGGTATGCCTGAGGTGTATGTGGCTATTATTCTGGCGATCTTTTCTTATTAGTGCTTATTAGTATTTTCTTTTTCAGTTTTACTACCGTTAAAACCCTAAGTTTAATTAAGACCACCCTGACTGCTTTGTCCTCAATTGCAATGCTTGACCTCTCGTGCATAATAATTCTGTCTGAAGCACACAAGAGTTCTGAAAAACCTTAGTTTTAGGCTATTTCCTACTTGTTCACACAAACACAAATATGACTACCACCACCAACAAAAAAAGCACACTCAACCTTTTTCTTTTCCTCAGAAGAGACATCCTAACAGATTATATTGTGTCTTGTATATACAAAATGCACCTTCATCTGTCAGCCTCTGGGGGCGGTTACTTTTATACTTTATTGCCCCTGCAATTATTTGGTAAATGGAACATCAGTGATTCAACAGAACTTCACCTACTTTCCCTAGCTCAAAAGATTACATTAAGTACTTCTCCAAACTCTTTACATGAAAGAGATTACTGGGTAAACTCTGGCATTCAGATAATGTGATGCAATTGACATTTTGAAAAACAAAAGGAATGAAAAAGGCTACAAGGTTTCTTAGCAGTTGGCCCTCTTGATAACCATTACTTAACCAAATTCCGAGACAGCAACAAGTACTTTGCTTTGAACAACAAAACAACAAGTCCTATGGCAAGCACTACTTCAAATGTCCATAAAACAACTCATTCAGTAAGCTTGAGTCATGGAATTGGCTAGTGAAAAAAATGTGCTTTTTAATGCCTTATATCTTGTCCAACTATCGTGACGATGCCTGGAATTATTACACATTTGACCAAATTCTTTCAAGCCAGGTCATATCTCAGTGGCATTCTGAGCCTTCAAACTCAGAAGTAATGTAAATTTCTTCATGGTGCTTTGCAAACCACAAAGATAAGACTAATGAGGCTGCAGGACCCTTCCATCACCAAGGCTTAAAAAAATCAATTTGAGAGCATTCGAAACAGAATTTGCAAGGTAAAACAAAGCACGTGCTTAAAACAGGAAAACACAACCAACAAAGGCCCTACAAATCAAAAACCTGCAACCTTCTGCCACCTCCCAAAGGTGGGGAACCCTGCGTTCCTGAGCCGGAATCCGAGGAAGGCCTGGGGGGACCCCAGAGTCACCTGGAGAAGGCAGGGGACGCAGGTGAGCGTAATGCATCTGCCCTGCCGGATTCGTCGACCCCGACGACCCCCCCAGGAAGGAGTAAGGTAGGGAATTCTCCCCTCCTTCTCCACATTCCCGGATCCAGGAAGGAGAAGAAAGAGGTTCCCCGCCCGCTCGGTTCGCTCGGCCCCAGGGCGCGCAGGCCGCGCCCCCTCCCCACCTCCGCGCCCGGCGCGCGCGCAGGGCCCCTGACCGCCACCAAGGGTGTGTGTGCGGAGCCCAGGGAGCCCCCCGCGGCTCCCGCCCTGGCCCCGGCCCCGGCATCACTCACAGAGCCCGAGCGCCGCCGCCAGCACCGACCACAGCCAGCGCCTGTGGTCTGGGGCTGCAATTACTGTCCCAGCTCCAGCGGACACTGCCATCGTCCTCCCGCTGCAGCCGCCGCGGCGCCCCTGGGCCCCGGACCCGACTGCAGCTGGCTTGGCTCGGGGCTGGAGGCTCAAGGCTCGCGGCCGCCGGGCCCGGATCGTACCGCACGCTGCGCCTGCAGCTCCCGGACCCAGTCGCTGCCCGCCAGCCCTCGGCCCCAGCGCCAGCCCGGCGCGGACCGCAGCTGTGCGCTCATTGGTCTGCTCCGCGCCTTTTGACGGACGCGATTGGACGGCACGGGCTGTCCATCATCCCCCTCTCGTCAGCGGGGCCCCGCCCTCTCGGTCCCACCCTGGAGTCTCAAACCCCGAGCTGCAGGCCCGGGTCGCCGCTGCCGAGGCGGCAGCCGCCTGGTCCTCTGTCCGGCTGCGTGGCTGTCCGCCCGTCCGTGTGTCCTCTGCCTCTTCCAAGGTCCGAATCCCACAGCTCTCTTATTGTCTCTCCTCCCCGCGGGTCGTTGCCGGGTTCTGCCCTTGCCCGTTTCAGCTCTTTCGGTTTCTCCGGGCCTCACCTGAATAAAATGAAGAAGTTCGTTAAAATACAATTTTTAAAAAGAGGGGTAAGATGGAGAAAGACTTCTGATGCAGTCGTCCAAATGGAGCCCATCGCCCCCCGGCCCTCTCCCCAAGGCCTGTCCCTTCCTAGTACTAGGTACTTCGTACCTTGCAGTTTAAGAAACCTACTAGCTTAAAAGGAAGTCTACAGCCTGCTTTGCTTACTCTCCTTTCAGGAGCCCCTTTCGGGTTTATGGCAGGAGTGGGAACTTGGAGCTTTTTCCTACTACCTGGAACACAATTGAATGTGCTTTTTGTTTTACTTTTGCATGTCAGTGACCTCCAATTTTTTCAATAAAAATGGGGATGGGAGAAAGGCTCCCCACCCTGATTCTGAAGGATCCCTGCCCAGTTGGCTGTCCCTGCTCCACCTGAATACCTTGGCCCAGAAAGTGACTGCCCCAGGCTGATGGCCCAATAAATATTTGAAGTGTTGGGTGTTTGGAAGGATCTTTATGAGAACAGCCTGCAAGAGGAATAGATGGAGAAACAGGAGCACAAGAAAGATGAGGGTGAAGGAAGACAAGGAAAGACCCAGGCTGGAGGCTGATACCTCCACATTTTAGACAATTAGGACATTGTGGGGGAAGGTTATCGCCAGAGACCCCAAACTCTCTCACTTCAAGGTTTGTCTAGCTGTTATTCCTATCAACATTCTTCCTGATATTTGCTGTTTTAATCTACTAGTCTTGTAGTAAAGCAAAATCATAATAATTACTTTAACATTAATGAGAGAAAACTTAAAAAGGCATAACAGAACCATTTTGCTTTATTTCTTGCACCAAGATGCTCATGAAGTGTGTGCGGAATGTCATAAGCAGTTGGAAAGAATACAGATGCATTAATTAAACTACTAGGCGTTGGAGATGTGGAACCCCTAGACTTTACTCTCAAAAAGCACATTGTTGATCACTGTAGACAAACAAGTACTCAAGTAAAATTTTAAAATGCTTGAATAAAGGAAAAACCCAAGGCCAACAGGGATAGTAGTTCTCAAAAAGACACATGTAGTTTTATTTTTTTTGGATTTACTTATTTATTTACTTTTATCCATTTTTTAACCCCCCCCCCCTTTTTTTGCTGTTTTTGTGTCCCTTCACTGGGCAATTCTCTGTGTCTGTTTTCCTGCCCTCTCTTCTCATCCTTCTCCTCCTGTCTTTACCGGGATTCTATCCTGGGAACCTCTGATGTGAGAGAAAGGGTCCTACCACCTGTGCCACCTCAGTTCCTGATTTTTCGGTGTGTCTTGTCTTGGCTCTCCCTTGTGTCACTCTCCTGTTACGTCATCTTGCTGTGTGGCTCCGTGGGGCCTGGCGGCGCACCTGCGCACGGGGTCTGGCGGTCTGCCTACCTTCTATATTTTTTCTTTATTTTCCCAGGAGGTCCTGGGGATTGAAGGTCCCTCCATATGGGAGACGGACGCCCAACCTTTTGAGCCACATCCGCCCTCCCACATGTTGTTTTAAATGCTGCTTTACCGATTGTGATATACCCAAATGCACATGTATACACACATACACCTCACCCTTCTGAGACCACGGCCCAAGTGTCTGGAAGGGATTCACAGGGGATATAAAATTTGAGGTGGGCTTTAAAAGATGAGTAAACATTCACCAGAGAGAAACAGGAAAACCAGATGCAGAGAAACAGGAAAACACTTGCCAGATGCAAGAAATAATGAGTAAATACTGCATGGTTTAGAATTTCAGGGTAGTGAGGAGAAAGAGTGGGAGGAGAGGCTGCTAGAAAAGTAGGCTGTGGTTAGATTTTAAAGATCCTTGAGTTGTCTTTATTCTGTATGCAGTGGCAAATGTTGAAAGGGGAGTGACATGTTTAGATCTGTGTTTTTAAAAGATAACCATTGCAACAGATAAGGCAAGAGTGAGAGATGCATGACATAAGGTATTGACAGTGGGGGCAGAGAGCAAGAGAAGGATTTGAGAGACAATTGAGAACAGAATAACATTGTTAGCTACAAATTGGATGGAAGGATAATCAAGAGAGAAGAGTCAAGACAGAGAAGTGATTTCCAGCTTCTAGCCTGAGTGGGAAATGATGCTATCAGTTAACCAAGACTAAAAACCCAGGGAGAGAAATCCGCTTGTGAGGGAAGCTGAGGAGCTGGGCCTTGGACATGGCTTGAAGTACTGGGGGGCACCAGGTAGCTGAGCAAGAGGCAGTTGGGTATCTAGGTCCTGAGCCTCAGGAAGCAAACAAAAGGGCTAATGTGAAATCTGAGCCTGCTGTGGAAGCAAAGTGGTTCCACAATAAACTATATCAAACAATTAGTCTTGAGTGAATGGATGGGATGTAGAGGAAAATTGGCTTTCTGAGGCATGGTTTCTAGGACTGGTCAGAGGGTGTCTGTCAATGCACTAGTTGCTGTCAGGCCTGCCCAGGAACTCCTGGCCGCTCTCCAGGCCTGGCTGCTCCTGGGTCCAGCACTCCAGCTCTCCCTTCTTCCCTGGCTCCAAGCCCCATCCAGTGTCTTCTCCTCCAGTCCCCCATAGCCTGTGTTCAATCTCTGAAGGCAGGGAAACCAGACCAGAGAGAACACCCAAGTACACCTTGAGCATGAGGTTTTAGACTCTCCAAACTTAAATATCTGGAAAAGCTCAGATATTTCCATAACTTCCCCAACCACCTGAAAGCTGGTGGAATGAATTTCCCATGTACTCCCTTTAAACACCTCACCATCGCCTACAGTATAAAATCTAGACCCCCTTAGCACAGTATGCACATCTCTGCTGACCGCTTTTGCTCGGCTCCTGCCTTGTACCCTTCGTCCCACTCTGCAGCTAGACAACCTAAACCCACCTTCAGTTCCCCTGATGTGCTATGCCTCGTCACACCTGTGTGGCTCTGTTCAAGCTGTTAACTCTACACTGATTCATATTTTTTTTCAGAGCACAGATCTGCAGAAAGTTTTCCTGCAGTCCTTAGTATCTCCCTATATTGCCCTGTGTAGCATTGACCACTCTTGCCCTTGTACCACTCTGCACCCATGCCGATTTCTGTCAGAGCTTGCTCGGGTTTAATAACAGGACCCACTTCTCAGTGTCTGTGAGCATAAGTGAGATAGTAATGTATTAGGTGCCACACTCAGTGCCTGGTGCATGATAAGTCCTCAGTAAACGTTACCTATTACAGCAACACTTTCTTGCAATTATCTGCTTACTTGTCTGTTTCCTGTTATAAGATGGTGCCCCCTGAGGGACATGAGGGACTTAACATACACTTCTTTGTTTTCCCAGCACCTAAGACAGAGCCTGGCACATGGTTGATGCTCATCTCCTATCATGCTCACCTTTAGTCCCTCCCCTAAGCCACATTATCTCTGGAACACTTCTGTGGATGGCTCTTCTTTAGGATATCCACATAACTCATCCCCTCAACCCCGTCAAGCCTTTGCTCAAATGTTACCTTCTCAGTGAGGCCTATCCTGACCAACCCATTCTATGGCAAACTCTTCCTAGAGCAGGAGTTCTTAACCTTTTTTGTTCCATGGACCCCTTTGCCAGTCAGGTGAAAACCATGGACCCCTTACTAAGTCCACACTATACTGTGTATTATTTAATAAATACATCACACCTGCACCAACATGTCCCCACAAGAATGTGTTTTGTTTTTTTTTTAATTTAAATTCAAGCTCATGGACCCCTCGTTAAGAACCCTTGTCCTGGACCGTTTATTTTGTCACTGTGTTTATTGTTTATTGTCTGTCTCCCCCTGCTAGAATGTATGCTTCACAAACGAAGGCAGGGTTGTTTTTATTTTTTTTTCTCTTTTGTTCACAGATTCAGCACCTTGTACACAGTGGTACTCAATTAATAATTGTTAACTGAATGGATGAATGAATGTTTACTGAACTGATGAATCTAGAGAAGCTACAAAGTTAAGACCATGCAGGGTTGTTGTAGCCATAGTCCTTATGCTGTGGTGTCTGGTCCTTCTGTAGAGATAGTAAATGGGAAAAACCCTTGGAGGTGCAATGACAGTTTTAGCCTGGGGATCCAGCTCAACAAACCTCTTCTGCAGACACCCCCTTCTTCCTCTTGGAAACTCCTCCTTTGAGCTCAAGCAGTGAATACAATGTAGAGGCTACTGAGTGCTTTCAGGCAGGTCCAACAGGTCCCTTTCAATGAGCTTTTGCCTCTGAAAGGAATGGGCACCTTGGGGAGAATTTTCCTCACAGGGTCAATAATAAGGAAAAGTCAGAAAGGGCCAAAGAGGGTGTGAACAGAATTGCACAAAGAAGAAAACAGGGGAAATGTAGTCTGACACCAGAAAATAGGTGCTGGGAAGTGTGTCGGCAGAGAGATGACAGGGCATTAAGATAGAACTAATCCTGGGACTAGATTGTAACCTCAAAGGTAGAGATTATGTCTTCCAGAGACGGAAAAATTCCTGAGTCCTTCACTAAAAATGGCCAATGCATTTATCACTAAGTTATGTAGGTGCAGTCTGACAAGTAATTTTTGCCAATTATTATTACAAATATAAAAATGAGTCTCTCGTGCCTGTCGGATAATATTTATATGTGCACCGGCTCCCTGGCTTCACAGACTTCCTTTGGTAACTTTCTCCTCAGCTTCCTGTTCCATGAAGTGCATAGTAAATGCCGTGGGGACATCTCAGGGCTTTATGTTTTTTCTTAATAGAGATAAATAAGGGCACTCAGGAGCAGGTAGTGCTGGCAAATATATATGGGCAGAATTTTCTGGAGCTGGAATTAATGGGAGAAGTAGGAAGAGAGGAACCAGCACCAAAATTTCACCCTTTTCTACCTCTTGTACGCTCTCCCTCTGAACCACAGCAATTTAAATCCAGCCCCACTTTGGTTTCTGTGAACACCAGGGTCTTGATTGGGCCAGTCCTGTCCTCCATAATCTAATGTTAAAATAGTTGTAGTTGCTTAGTTGATAAACAAAAGTGCCCAGCTTGTTTTGAAGCAAAAATGAAGCCTGAAACTGTAACCGAGAGTTAAGAATTAACAAACGATTATGACACTGAAACACTACATAGAGACGCTTTTTCCTTACTGTTCCAGTATATTAAAGAATAACCAACAGTTAATACCTGAAATTACTGAAACTCCCTAGGCTGACCTTACCCTTGTTTATGGTTATTTCAAAGCGAGGCTCACCCTTGTGTATGCACTAGGCTTTCTAGGCTTCTAGGTGGCAGGTTAGAGTCCCACCTGGAGACACCTTGCTATTCAGCGGGAGCAGGCCCCAGGTTTAAGAGACCGCACCATTGGGCCTGCACTTAAAGAATATATACTGGAATTGGTTTTAGTCATCCGAGGGCTGTCTGAAAATCAAAATGGGAAATAAGCAGAGCTCTGAAGTAAAGGAAAAATGTTATCCTCTCGATTGTATTTTAAAGCATGGGGAACAATTTGGTTATAAGCCAATGACTAAAAAGAATGAAATTTTTGTGCAAAACCACGTGGCCACGGTGCAAATTAGAGAATGATCAGGAATAACCTTTAAAGAGATCTCTTGCATATAACGTTATTTTACAGTTAAACTTATTTTGTGAGAGAATGAAAAAATGAAAAGAAATCACATATATACATATAGAATTATATATAATTTTATATACAGTAGAAATATGATTCAAACTAGGAAGTTTTATATTTCTATGTTTCTGTTTTTGTGTGTCTAACTTTCTATTTGTGTCTATCTTGTTTATTCTATGTATATTTTCATAACTCTGGATGGTAATACCAAATTAACAAATGAAAATTCTTGAGAGCGCTATTAGCTGTAAGAAGAAATGAAGTCGTAAAGCATATGGCAACATGGGTGAATCTGGAGGACATTATGCTGAGTGAAGCAAGCCAGACACAAAAGGACAAATACTGTATGAATGCGTTACTATGAACTAAATATATTGTGTAACATATTGTTTGATCCACACACACACACACACAAAAAATTTTATATGTAAAAAAAAAAAAAGAGAGAGCGCTATTAAAATTACTAAAAATTAAATAAGCACATATATATTTGTAAATGAGTACTCCTGGAGTCCCAAAAATTAGAAAATAGAAGTTTCTGGTGCGCTTTTAAATTTATAAGCTAAAATATTCAGTCCTTGGCCAATTTTGCAGGATGAGTAATGAAAGTCATACAGACATTTGACTAGGGAAACTATTGGAAGAAGGAGGGGGGATGGGGGAGTTTTTTCCCTAGGCTTCTTGACCTACCCTGCCCCCACAGCCTTCTCCTAACCTTGACTGAATTCAAGGCTCTCATTAAAACCCTTTGAAGGTGCTGGGGGGAGGGCTAGGTGCAGTAAGATGGAGAGATGTTAGTTTAGCTTAGAGCTGTCTTCTAGGACTGGAAATTAAGAATGATAGGGAGAGAAGCTTGTTACAGAATAAACCTTGATTTTGCATAGTTTGTGCTGTAATTCCCCAATAAAAAATTTTAACAGCCTTGGAATGAGAATAATTAATAATTCCATTGCCAACTTTCAGTAAGTACAGAAAAAGTCCTTGAAAGCTATGAAAAGTTTTTTCTAAATTATGATTGAAACAAATTAAACAGTTATAATATATTCTCCAGACCCTAATAGTCAGTATGCTTTTGAGGTTGTTCATAACTTTAGAATAGTATGGAAACAAAGAGGTTTTAACCTATGGAAGAAAAGGAAGAGAAATTTCTTACTTAAATTATCATTGTTTCAATTTTATTTTATTTGGGTGTAATCTTTCTAGGTTTATACTGACACTAATAAAATAAATTAGCATTATAGTTAATAGATCTTTGAGATGATGAAATTTTAAAGCTTGTAATTAATGAAATCAATTTCTTATTTTCACAAAATCTTTTTTTCTGAGGTACAAGGGCAGGGGATTAAACCCAGGACTTCATATGCAAGAAGCCAGCACTCAACTACTTGAGCCACATCTGCTTTTTTAAAGTTGCCGTTTTCTAAGCTATATGAAAGCAATTCGAAGATCGTTTTGGTAACAAAGTAAGTATGCTGGTGTGTAAAGAATGCACAATATGCTTTGTTGAAGAGAACGTCGTTTAGGACATTTCTGTCCTAAAGTGAAATGGCTAGGTTTTTTTCACAGAACAGAATGAGGGATATAAGATGAGACTTAAATGGATATGGAAAGTAGTAAAAGGTTGTGGAAGTGAATTATATTTGTCTAGTTAGTACTGACTAAAGTTTGATAAGCTTGTTTAAGTGTGTGTGTTTTTGTCCTAAAGTAGAATGGCTGGTTTGCCTGAGGGCAGGAATATGTAGGACAATACCTGTTGGATATGAAAAGTTGTAGAGGGTTTATAAAGGTAAATTTTGATTGTTGCTGATGTAATTTAATAAGCTTATTTAAAGGTGAATGTTTGTCTTAAGGTGAAGTAAGTGGTTTAAATGGTCATAAAAGATTATAGGCAGTTGAAGGTTGTAGGAAATTTATAAAGCCTGTAGCAGCATTTTCTAAACTGAGGGATTTCAATGTAAATGGCTGAATGCTGGAAGCCATTATTCAGTAGAAATCTGTGAGCTGCTTCTAATAACAGAAAGTAACTTCATAGCAGAGAAACCTGTCAGGCCCTACCTTAATCTGTTATGATCAATGCTAACTAGGATTTGTTTGCCCAATGGTGTACTGAAGCAAAACTAAAGTGTGATTTTCCTTCTGATATAGTAGCAGTTTTCTTAAACTGTTTGTCTGTTTTGAGTAAAAGGATGTAAAAGTCCTTTTGAAATAATCAGTATATAAAGGGCAAAGAGTCTGAGTCTTATCAGAATGACTTCTTGGACTTCATGTTGGCCTTACCATATCCTTAATGGTTAAAAAAAAAAAAAAAAAAAAAAAACAAAAAAAAAAAACCAGACCTGTTGCTATTTTGGAAGTTAAGTCTTTTCCTTACTAGTTTACTAATTTATTTGCCGCTGTGATAAATAGAGGCCTGTTAAACATAATGTTCAAACCTGACAACTTTTAATATTCTAATAAAAACCCTTTAGGATATCTTTAATTTCAAACTGTTCCAAAGCATTTGTTCATTTACCTTCTAAGAAGTGAGGTGCTAAAATATATACAATTATGAAATATTGATTAACAGACACTTAGGGCAGCTTTTATAAAAAAATTAATGCTACAGTAAGACCAAAACTGATGTCATCATTGAAATTAACATTTTCAATATGTTTGTTTGTATTTTAAATTCATGACAGAAAAGTATATCCCAAAACTGGAAACTCATTGTACTTGTGTAAACTGTGGAAGACTTTTAAATGTGATGTTATTTTGACAATATTCTAAATTTTGAAGTCACATTGTATTCTGGTCAAGATGTTGAGATTTATTTCCTAGGACACATTCATAACCATTGTGAATGTGTAGACTTGTGTTTACTGCTAAGGCAACTATTATTTATAAAATGATATTAAACCCAGTATTAGCTGCTTATTTCAGACACTTAAAACTTGCAGAAATCTATTTACATTTACCACATTAAAATTTTTTAAAAAATCACCTCCATTATTGAAAGTATATATACTCAGGGTGCAAATATTAGTGTTCTAATAGGCATGTAATTATATTAAGGTGGTGGTAAAGGGAAGATAATCTTTTTTTTTTAAAAACAATTTATTGAAGTATATCATTCATACATGAACATACATAAACTATGTGTTCAGTAAACATCGTGATCTTACAAAACAAACATACATAACATCATACAGGGCTCCCTCACATCACCCCCTCCACAAACACCCTGCATTGTTGTGAAACACCTGTTAACAAATCATGAAAGAGCATCGTCAAAGTATTACTAGTAACTATAGTCCGAATCTTCCTCCTCTACACATTTTTTTAAGGATTTATTTACTTTTATCTATTTTTACCCCCCCATCCCCATTTTTGCTGTTTCTGTGTCCATTTGCTGGGCAACTCTCTGTGTCCATTTCCTGCCTTCTCTTCTCATCCTTCTATTCCTGTCTTCACTGGGATTTGATCCTCGGAACCTCTGATGTGGGAGATAGGCGTCCTACTACCGCCTGCGCCACCTTAGTTCCTGGTTTTTCGGTGCGTCTTGTCTTGGCTCTCCCTTGTGTCACTCTCCTGTTACGTTATCATCTTGCTGCGTGGCTTGCAGGGCCTGGCAGCGCACCTACTCACGGGGCCTGGCAGCACACCTGCGCACAGGGCCTAGTGGACCACGTGCCTTCTATATTTTTATTTTTTTTATTTTTACGGGGGCTCGAACCCAGGTCCCTCTATATAGGAGATGGACGCCCAGCCACCAAAGCCACATCTGTTCCCCTGCTATATCTCTTAAGGTTGACCAAAGATACCCAAAGTTACAGTCTTTTCCCATACAGGATGGTCATATAATAAATCAGGCTTAGTTTATCACCAGCCTTCTAAAAACCAGACCTAGGGAGAAAAACTAGTTCTGGGGACACATGCATGGTTTCTAATATAGCGAATGTTTAGCCTACCCTGATTATCACAAAATCAGGACAGTGAGAATATTCACATGGGAAGATAATCTTGATTCCATTTGGAATCTTAGGTTTTTGTAAAATGATTGGAAAAATAGG
Source organism: Cabassous unicinctus (assembly GCA_029593785.1). NCBI lineage: Eukaryota > Metazoa > Chordata > Mammalia > Cingulata > Chlamyphoridae > Cabassous > Cabassous unicinctus. The sequence continues at coordinate 2,436 of JAQZBX010049968.1, read as the reverse complement.
TTTTTTTTTTAGTGAGCAGTGTGGAAGCAGATGATTTTAATCTGAAGTAAAATACTTTCAAGAGCCTTAAAAGTATAGTTTCAGTTAACATAATATGATTTACATGAGAAGTGTTTGGAAAATGTTGTAAAATCAAAGGAATTTTCTAATCCTCTGTTGGTTAAATCTGTATAAGTAAAATGTTACTTATACATTATTTACATATTTAAGGATTGTATAAAAGTCTTAAAGACTTAAGTTCTCACTGTCCATACTCCATCCTAATACTGATCTGCATGATGGCACTGTTGGTTGTAGTTTTATTTATTCTTAGAAGAATGTGATGTGTTATGAAAACAACCAAAATCTCTTACCTGTTACCCAGTCCTGCTCTGATGCTTCTCTAAAAGAGCATGCAGTCTGCTCATTTAAAAAAGGGGGGGACTTTAAAGGAGAAGCAAGGCAAGTCTATAAATTGTGTTTTACCTGTTGATTAACACAATCTTAGCAAAAGTGTAAAAGTGAAATGAAACAAAACTTCTACTCTGGTCTGTAGTTAATGATCTCTAGAAACTGTTTTATTTTAAATACTCATAAGGAAATTAGGGCCTAGATTGTAAACTCTTGCAGCAGTCACATTTATTCCTGGGCTCTGATCTCTAGTTGTTCTTGCTAAATCCTGAGATGCTTTATTCTTTGTGCATAACCTAATAGCTCCCTAGAATTTTTAAGTGCCTGTATAACGCTTGGAACTCAGAGCTAGTTAGCCAACTCTAAAGGTGCTAAGAAGCAGCATTAATTCTAAAAGACCACCCCAATTAAAAAGTTAAAGAAAACTCAGGTTTCCATTAAAAAGTGAATAAAACTGATAAAGTAGATCAAAATATGAGGTAAATGGAATAAAAATACTTTATGCACAATGTTCTATGGCCTTAGCTAACAATGCCAAACAACAACGTCAATTTTTTGGACATGGACTAATGTTAGCTAGCCGAGGGCCTGGTTCAGGTAAAAAGCCAGAGGAAGGAAAGAAGCCCCTTTGATAAAGTGCTGGACTCACTCTGAAAGCCCACAGATCCCCCACCTCCTTATGAGGGTGGCACAGAGAAGGCTGAAAATACTGAGAGGTTTGCTGTGCCCAAAAGAATAACGCAGCAAGCACGAGCTATCGGGGGACCCCCAGAACGGGCAGATGAAGCGTGGGAAGTCACATCTGAAAGTGCACTCACTCAGGGGAAGCAGAGCCGCAGCTACTTAAAAGATACCTTCTATTGCATCCCACTAGAAAGGGAGTCAGGAAAACGTTGAGAATGCCCCAATCCTTTTTGAGCAAACTTGTGCATGAGTGCCAAGGAGTTGCTAGGATTCCTAACCAAAACTATTAAAGATAATACTGACCAGCAGCTTGTTTGCCTAAACAGTTAGATCCAATAGCCAAAGGGCGGCCAGTTTGCCTAAAGGCTGTGACAGCTACCTGTGATCAAGAAGCTGAAAGTTTACCTGGGGACAGACTCCAGTGCTCTTCACTCCTCAGATTAACTTCATTGTAATACTCAAAGCACCAAGAAATTTCAAATACTTGCTAGGTTTTGTAGACACCTCACCAGAGGGGTAGAGAAGTCTTCCTTTGCCGGCCAGGAAAAGCTCAAGAAGTAGGCAGAAGAATTTCCCTCCCTCTGAACCACAGCAATTTAAATCCAACCCCAGCTTGGTTTTGGTTTCTGCAAACTTTCAGGGTCTTCACTGGGGCAGTCCTGTCCTCCAAAACCTAACGTTAAAATAGTTTTAGTTGCTTAGTTGATAAACAAAAGTGCCCAGTTTGTTTTGAAGCAAAAATGAAGTCTGAAATTGTAACCAAGAGTTAAGAGTTAACAAATGATTATGATTACTGAAACACTATATATAGATGCTTTTTCTTACTTTTCCAGTGCATTAAGAATAGCAAGAAGTTAATACCTGAAATTACTGAAACTCCCTAAACTGACCTTACCCTTTGTTTATGGTATTTCAGAACTAGGCTCACCCTTGTGTATACTTATTGTGATGGTAACCACTCCACTCTCCCCTGTTTGAATCCATAAAAACTCCTGCCCCCTTGTTTGGGGAAGGCAGATTTGAGACACCCTGTCTCCTGTCCTTCTGCCATGACCAGCAGCCCGGTGTAGACACCAATTCATCTGCTCCAGGAAAGAACCCAGAGGGACCCCTGCGGGGTTTCCTTCACCTCTTCATCTTTAAGATCAGTTGCTAGAGGGAAATGTGAACTCAGTGATCTGTGCGTGATAATAGCAAGATATTCCAGGTCCACTGAGAATTTGACTGTTAGTAGATGAACAGATAGAGTCAAAGTTGAATCCAGGCCACCCAGAGAAATACTTGCCGGAAGCCAAATCAGTTTCATTAATATTTCTATGGAAGGAATATCTCAATCCAGAAGAGTTTCATCTTTGCTAGAAA
>JAQZBX010049967.1:0-19764 GCA_029593785.1 Cabassous unicinctus | reverse complement strand
GAGAGCATTGGAGCCAGGATTCTAGCATTAGGCCCCTTTCATCAAGGTGTTGATGGAATTCTCTTTATTTGGCCATTTTTTTTTCAAGCAAAAGTGCCATATTTTCTGTCCTTGAAGGTGATTAATAAATAGAGGAAGTATTTTGTAAGGATCAAATATTTCATAATTAAGAAAAATTCCTCATGCTTTTGGAGGATTTGAAAGACGGACTTTTAGATGACAGTATTTATTTTCTTGATAAAAGGAAGAAATTTGAAATCCAAGGGTATTTGAAGGTTGATTTTGCAATCGGCAAATTGAGAAAGAAAAGACTGAAGGATATACAACTAATTTAACTTAGGGACTATAGTTAACAGTAGTATTGTAATATTTTTGCATCAGTGGCAAAGAACGTATTACATCAATGCTAGGGGTTAACAAAAGGGGCCATAAAATGGTATGGGAGTTTTCTTTTTAGTTTAATGAAAACGTTCTAAAGTTGAGGTGATGACAGCACAACTCTGTGATGAAACTGAGAGCCACTGAGTATACACTTTGGACAGATTGTTCAAGACATGGGACACAGTGTGCCCTGTGGTGGAAGATGGACAGTGGTTAGCAGTACAAATATGAGAACATTCTCTCATGAACTATAACAAATGTACAATACTAATACATAGTGTTATTAGTAGGGTGGTTTAATGGGGAAAATACACCAAATATAAGCTAGGGCCCATAATTAGCAGTAATATTTCAACGATGTTATTTCATGATTTGTAACAAATGTTCCACAACAATGCAAGGTGTTGGTGGTGGGGTGATGTATGGGAATCCTGTGTGCTATGCATGATTGTTTTATAAACTCACAAACTTCTCCAATAAAAAATAAGTAAGTAAACAAATAAATAAAGAAGGAAGGATAATTTGTAGGGGCAAGATAATTCAACAGAAGAATAAAGAAGACAAATATGGAACTAAAAAGCTAAGAATGGTTAATGCAAAGCCAGGAAAAAACAAACACAGAGATCACATTTAAGAATTTAGTTGTTAAACTTGAAAAAGAAATATCACCATATATCTGTTCCTTGTAGGATCACTGCATGTATTTCCAGTATTTGAATCTTTAAAAGATGAGACTTTCTATGCCCCAACATCTCATCTTTAAAATAGGGATAATAATAGTACCTGGCTTGATGACCTGTTGTGGGAATTAAAATAGTAAATTCATTTCAAAGAGCTAATACAAAGCCCCAAGAATTAAAATGAAGGCTGTATATTTAAAGGTGACACCAACCAAGTTGTAGATATTGCTGTGAAATCTTTGCATTGTCTCTGTATGTAAAACTGGCCATATGGCCACATGAAGAGGAAAGTTGGTCTTGTCATGTAGATCCAGGGACTAAGGACGTCAGACTAAACAGAAGACAAGTTGTCCACCCCTCCCTGCCATTTAGGCTGGAAATCAAAGGACACTCATCTACAAATCCATAGCTGTGGCCTGAAATCATTTATTGCCTTTATCTCATTCCCCAGTAGGTATGAATTAAGGATATCACATCAGCCCTTCCACCTGGCCCCAAGGTGACTTTGTTTCTTAGGGGGGCTAATTGTGAGTTTCCCAGTGAATACTTGAGGTTTTTTTTTAAAAGATTCATTTGTTTTTATTTATTTATCTACCACCCCTCCCCCTTGTTTTGCAATCGCTGACTGCTCGTCTTCTTTTTAGGAGGCACCAGGAACCGAACCCAGGGCTTCCCAAGTGGGAGGGAGGCATCTAATCTCTTGAGCCACCTCCACTCCCTTGAGATATTTTTTAAATGACATCATCCTTCTTGTCATCCCCATTTATTAATTGTGATGCTTATCCCATAAATCAGTTTATTTATAACCCTTCATTTTCCTTTGCTGTTTCATAAGGTACTAGACTATTACATTGTTAATCTCAGTATTTCTTCTGCAACATGAGTATAGTGCTCCCCTAATGACACTACTTACCTCATGAAGAAACCCCCACTACATAGGAACACTTTGCTAGGAAGGCAGTTCACTTTGAAACAAAGTTGTCAGTCAGCATGACTGAGCTCACACCTTGTTACAGATGTAAACTGACAACCTCAACACTGGAGTCTCACTGATTATTGTATCCAAGTAACAATGACTGATCAAGGTAAAATGCTAGTGTCAAGCTTTCTGCTTTTTAAGATGCAGCCACAACCACAAAGCTGGCCAACTCCATTGGGCTCAGGATTCTGCATTCAGACTAAGTCCAATGGCACAGCCAAATCAAAAGTACCCTGAAACCTCTCAGTTGCCATGGTATGCAAAAGTAGAAAGTGAAGATCTGGGAGTACTGGGGAAGCCCAATTTCCCTCCTGAACGAATGGCATTCCCATTTCAGAAATACCAAGCTTTCATTTTTATGCCATTTTGTCCCCCTGCAAAATGCAATCCATTTATAGGGCTCAGACATCTTAGGATAACATCTGAGCTTCAGATATGTATAACCACTACATAATTGCCTTCTTTAAAAAGAATGAAAATCAGGTTTTATTGTTATTTGGCTCCTTTAATATAACAAAGAAAAATAATAACTTATGGTTTTTATATCTTCTTTTGAAAGAAAAAATAAATACAAATGAACTCAGAATAGCTTTCCCCTCTCCAACCTGCCCCAGTAATTTTGAGTATAAAAATATTAAAACTCGCAAGAGAATTTTTTATAAGGACTGGTAAGTCTTTTTGCAAATTGGGTGCAGTTTATATGGAGGGTGTGATGAATTCCTAGTCTTGAAATTCACAGTGTCAAAATTATTGCCATTTAAAGTCACGTATTGAAAATTTTTCATCGGAATTAATACTATGTGATGTATGCAGCTTCTGAAAAACCCTCAGTGTTTCTTTTCATCTAAGCTGACATGCTGTCACTGTGAATAAAAATTTAAAAAAACATATAATGCTGTGGAATTGTTTGCAATCAGAAATTTTCTTTCAAGCTTACCTATCCTTGATCAGCTATCCATGACCTCAAAAGTGCAGTATGAGTTTCTAAGGATCAAAATCTGAATAATAGTTCTATAATTCTTTCCCAAGCTATTCTACACAAAAGGGAAATGACCAAATGAAATGAAATGCTATTTCAACAACAGTCACATTATCTAGAAACATATATATGTGGCTATAATGCATGATCTAAAGAGTCTCATTCCCACCCCGCTTTCTCTCAGTGAATAGGTGTAGTGTCCAACCTCAAAGCAGCACTCTAAGCTGATATTTTATTTTCTCTTTCCAGTCTCCTTCACTCCTCCTGATCTTTGTTCCTTAAAAGGTCTGTTTTACTCTTATCATTACTAATTGACATGAAGAACACAACGCTGTAATGTACTTTTGCAAGACTGTTGGAGAGCTGCTTTCTTTACTTGGTTCCACTCCCAAGCTGCACATTACACTCTTTGAGAGTAAAACCTTGTATTCAATATATATAGTATCCTTTAAAGCATCAATATGGAGCTTTCTATTCAGGAGACTCTCAATAAACACGGACAGTGTGATAACATACTCCATAAATTACAAATGGCAGCTGGTGTGATGAAGCCCAAACAGATTTTTTCTTTTTGGTTAGTTTTAGTTTTGAGCTCATTTCAAATAAGTTGCCCTCATTTTAAAATCAGGAAACTTCACAAAAATCCAGATTTCCCATTTCTCTTTTAAAAAGTCAGGAGATTTGGGCCCCCGTAGCCGTAAGGCAACAATAAATGGAGCCAAGAAGTGCTTTTCCTCTTTAGAAGGATATGCCCTCTGTTTATCCTTGTGCCCCCTGGGACTTGCTTCGCTCATTGCACTGCCTGCCTGGCGTCTCGAGGTGTCTGAGCTTGCTACCTCTTGCTCCACACGAACACTATTCAAAGACTTTCGAATCCATTTGATAGAATTAGCTCACAAGTGAGACTTCCCCATGAGACAAAATGATAGATGCTTTCCTTCGATAGGTTCCAGCCAGTGTCAAAATGTTTTTCCTGTAATTTTCCTCATATTTATGCAAAGTTTTGCAGGATTTTTCTTTATAGTTCTACAGGAGCACTCATTCGGCTGGGAATATGATGAGGTCTGCGTTTTTGAGACGTTCTGTAAAATGTCCTGAAAAATTACTAACAGTGGCAATGACAGCAACATCCCCACCTGGAATAGCACTAATTGGCGATACGATGGAAGCAGAGTCCCTCTGGTAGCTGTGTTTTTAATCACAATGTGGTTCTCCAAGGGTTAACGAGCTCTGATGCATATTTTATGATTTTTTTAATCCAGACCCCCCAAATTTTAAAAAATTAATTTAATCTCGATGGGCCTGTCAAGCTTATTTAAGTCAATTGCAGAGCTGAATGTCAGTCCAGAGAGATGATGGCACCAGTTCTTGCAGTAGTTATAATTGTTTTATTAGGAAGAACCTAGTGAAATGTTTTTAATTCTTTTTTAATGTATGTATTGCTGCCATGATTCCAGGCTTTTAAGAATATTGATTTGTTCTTTTACTAAAAAGTCAAAAGTTGGTGACTTTCTTGAAAAAACATTTCATCCCATGAAGTTGGTAGAGGGCTTATTAGAGATGAATGCTTTACTATCGACTCATTGATTTAGTCATGTAGTGGCAAGAAAAATTATCCTTCCAAATAGTAGGCAGACCCTGTGGCACCCTGATAACTGATATGTTGACAAATTATTCAGATCTCCACTGGGTGTTTTCCTACAGACTGAGTCCAAATGTGACTTTTCTGAAGTTCTTTCTTCTATTTCTCAAGTATCCCTTTCCTGTATTTGCTGTTTTCTTCCTATGGTTAAAATGGCCAGGTTCATACAGGAATAACAAATAAGCAAAATGCCTTTTAGCACTCCCTTAGGGAGCTCAGAGAGTTCTGAGAAGGAAGTTTCTCTCAGATATAAAAATACCGAATAGAGGTTGATTGTTAAAGGGCATTAGTTAAATATGATTGATAATGGCTAAATATTATTCTTTGATCTTATTTCTTTATTTCCCTCTTTAATCCACATGAATAGTAATGAACACAGCTGAGTGAATGAACACAAAAGGAGATAAGCCACTGTGGGCATTTTACACTCTCAAATCTAATGAGCACATTGCCTTTAGCATCATTAATGAGTTTTTGCAAAATCTGTAATATTTTCATAGAACACTACTGTTGAAGGGTCCTTTGACCACATTTTGTCCCTGGCGCCAGAGTGATGGTTTAATTTTTAATTACAAATGATAATTCTAATTGGTGGGCCTGGAAAAATGTCAAACTGACCCACTCCACCCACTTACACCCCACATCCTAACTTGAGCCCCAGAGCCACAATAAATAAACTCTCTCTGAGGTGCCTGAGAAAAGATGCTGAAGTAACTACCATACCACCTATGGGGGATACGGAGTCAGAGAATATTTTGACATTATGATTACAATATTTTTGCTCTGCAGCTACTATACCCCAAAGTGGCTATGTCAGGACATCACTTTTTCTTTTTCTATTTTCTCAACCACAAAACCAGGTTCACAATTGGATTTGGCAGCTGCCGAGCTACCCTAATATAGCAGCAGACGAATCTAGGCAAAGAGCAGATCTATCACTGTATCTGACTGATCTTTCTGCTTATGCACAGTGACAAATTCTCACCTCTCCATATAGATCAGCAGGCTCTGTAACCATCAGTCACGCATAAGTTGTGATGGCACTTCACAAGATTGGCAATTTGGAGTCCTAGAGAACAAGGTGAAACATGTGGTTATTTTACATGAAAGCTGCAGTCTTTCCCAGAGCCATAGGATGTGAGTGTGTGTATGTGTGTGTGTCCGTGTGTGTACATCATCTTACAAAAAGGGACACATTGTTCCGTGCACTTCATTAAAACACATAGAAAAATGGAGACAGAAAAACACGTCTTTGTTTGTTGTGTCCATTGATGACGACTCCCCAGATTTCTTTTCCCACCTGGTTCTAAGTTACCCAGAATGGCTAAATCAAGGAAGCCTCTAGCTAATGAGAATATGTGTGCTTGTCTCTAGGATTCTAGTGCTATGCTTAGGAAGACAGACAGATAAAATCTTGGGATAAATTTCCCAATTTTTCTCCTATTTCCAGTGAAATACCCTCACAGGAAACTTCTGTTTACCCTCATGAAATCAAAACCTCCCATTTGCAACACTCAATTTAAGAACTTTGAGAAATAGTTTTAGTATTTGCAAGGATTTTAAAGAAACATTCTTTGTCATTTTATGGTAAACATATTCACAAAATAAAATGCCTGCCTGCTTCTGAAGTGTTTCAAGGTAGACCATGAAAACCATTCCCCTGAGCTGCCCAAACCTGGAGGAAGGCAGCAAGTTGCTTATCAAAGAATTCTATTAATATGTGTGTGTTAGAATTTATAGATTAGTGGCATACAAATTAAAAGTATTTCAAGATTACTCATTTAGATGGAATTACATCTAAAAACAAATGGCTTACTAATAAAATGATGGAAGATTTTAGGTTTTTGTTGTTTTTGTTGACTATAAGTTACTGGTATAAGAGATAATGAATAATGGCCTTAGGATGATTCCAGGTCATTGATTTGACAGCTGTCCTCCAAATGAAAGCAACAAAATCATATCTGAAAGACAAATTTAATGCAGAGTCTCATAAAAATATAACTGTTTTCTCTGCTTATATAGGGTGTTAAATGTTTCCATTAAGTTTACTTCCATTAAGAAATACTAAACCTTTTTCAGTCTAGGGATTTATTCTGCTTTAGTTAATTAAAATAACATCTTGGTTTTAGGTTTTGAAAAAAAGATGGGTGGAGTCAGCTGCTATACTTACTATGCTGAAGAGTAGCTAAAACACTACTTTAAAACTGAGTAACAGCGAAGCGGATGTGACTCAAGCAGTTGGACGCCCACCTACCACATGGGAGGTCCCAGGTTTTGTTCCCAGTGTCTCCTAAAGAAGGCAAGCTGATGTGACAGGCTGATGTGGTGAGCTGACACAGCAACATGACTCAATGAGATGATGCAAAGAAGAGACACAACAAAGAAAAACAATAAGAGATACAATAAAGCAAGGAGCAGAAGTGGCCCAAGCGATTGGGCACCTCCCTCCCACACGGGAGGTCCTGGGATTGGTTCCCAGCACCTCCTAAAAAGAAAATGAACACACAATGAGCACACAGCGAGCACAAATGGCGAAGGGGAGGGGAGGGATGGGAGAAATAAATAAATAAATGAATAAATAAGTAAATAAAATGAGTAGCAGTCAATATTTGATGATAATGATGGTGAAGAGGAGGAGGAGGAAGAGAAAGGCAAGAAGTGGGAGAAGAGGAAGAGGAAAATAGGGAAATTCTATTAACTTTCACATATTCCCATAGAATAATATACAGAAAGGACACTCTATGCTAGCGAACTGGCTCTTTACATTAACTGAAATCCTTCACCTCTCTTTGGGACACTGAAGTATCATTTGTTTAAATATTTGGTCAATTTGGATTATAAACAACTCTAACTCTCCCTTTTTCTCACTTTCTGGAGCAAACGCAATTGACCATATTATTCTTAACCTATTTCTCATGCTGTCCTGCAATAATAAGGTCAAGTCAGTAACTTCAAGGTTCTAAAAATGAATTGGGTAAAAGGAGTCATTTATTAAATGCTTCCAATGGCATGAAAAAGGGAGCAGAGAGCAAAGAAATTCTGAAAATGTAGAAACTACAAAGAGGAAACCTGGGCCAAGGTCAAGGTCAGCTGGTGAAATAGCAATAAAGACAGCAGTTTAATATCTGCCATGCATAAAGCTTTGACTTGCAACGAGTAGGAAGAATATTTATGCTTTTCCAAGTGTGTTAACTATGCCCATGATCCACATAAGGTAGAATTTTCTCTTACATTGATTTTGAACTTTTATCCTATGAAGATGTGGTTCACTTACTGGATTTGATTCCCACAGCCATTTGGTGAGACACATAAGGCAGGAGATGTAAGACCCATTTCACAAATAAGGAAACTGAGCCCCAAGAGGTTAAGTGACTGACTCCAAGCTAAAGAGCCAGTCTGGTGAAGAGCCGGAAATAGAACGCAGATCTTTATTCTCCTACCTAATTTAATGCTGTTTTCTAGGACAACATCCTGCCTGCTGCTTCACTGCCTCTTCTCCATGCTTCCTGGCACAAATATCTGTTTTTGCTTGGGGGACTTGCAGAAGAACAACTGTATATTCTCTTACTTATGTAGTAAACAAAAGTGGATGAAGAATTAATGTATTAAGCATCTGAAAGCAGAGAAAAGATTTTTTTTTTTTTTGCACTTGCCTTTCTGGTACTTAAAGGTTTTAATTTTTTCTCTTACTCACTTTTGTCTTCTCAGAAAAAAGTCCCCACAGCAGCTTCTGAGACTTGAAAAGGCTGATTTGTTTCCTCCCCATGAAACCCTCAACTCTGCTTAAATATAAGACATCATCAAGCAGGTGTCTGTTTTCTTAAAAACAAGAATGACATTTTAACTTTATTCTTTCTGCTTTACAAGTAAGCATTATTTTATTCATTAGTTCAAATTGAAACATTTTCAAAGGGCTTCATTGCTGACTAGCTTCATGCCATTTGATTTTTTAAATTTCATTTCACGAGTTGTAGCAGAGCAGCCATAGAAATAAAAAGGTTTTTGTTAACTCATGAAATACACAATATTCTTATTTTCAGCAGGAAAGTATGGATAGTTTTTAAATAGTGAAAAGAAATGTTATCACTAGAGAAATTTATCAGTATTTTCTCACTTTTGACTCCCTTGATTAAAAAATTTAAAGATGAGTAAAAGAGAAACCAACCTCTCGGATTTGGTAAGCAGGGAAAATGTTTTCAAATGGTCATATATCTGATGCAATTATTGTTATTAAAATTAGTATACAAATAAAATCGCAGAATTTTGGGAGACTATTTATTTTGCCTGATCTACTTCATATAATAGTTTTCAGTAGCTTGCAATAAAAGGCAAAGATGAAAAAAAAAAAAACAAAAAAACGGGATTAAAAGGAAAAATTAAATAGTAAGAGAGAGGGAGGTAATCCAGTCATGATTAAAAGCATGGGCTTTGGAGTTAAGCAAAACTGGATTTTTTTTTTAATTTAAACTTTATTTTAACTTCAAAAACTAAAATAACAAACAAAAGGCAGCTTAACAAAACATGGAAGTATTGCTTTTAAAAAATCATGTACAGGCACATTTATCTTATTTAATCCTTAAAACAAACTCAGTTGTTTCTCCAATGTTCCAAAAGATGAATAAATGAGCACAAATTGGTTAAATGACATGACCAAGGTCTTGTTAATGAAGAAAATGCAAAACAAAACAAAACAAAACAAAAAAACACTTGATTATATTGTATTTGAATCCAATCTTGGGTGATGACACATTGTATGATCTCAGACAATTTACTCAACCTTCTTGATCCCCAGCTCCTTAATCTGTAAAATGGAGATATCACTGTCCACCTAAAAGATGAAAAATGGTGGCTGCTGTTTTTATTCCTGAAATGCTTTTGCTGATGTGATTAAACACAAAAACAAAGTTTTAAGCTACAACCTCTGCTTGCACCCATGATTGTATAGAAATATAAGAACACATGTTGAACTAAAGTTTATATTCTATGAGCCTAGAATGATCAAGCTAAATTTTAAAACAAATCCTGTAAAATGGTGCTCATGACTTATATGTCCCTTATGAGCAATACCTTATAAAAGTAGCAATCACAGCATAAACTGTTAAGAAAATACCAGAGATAACCATTTGTGAATTTATTCTTCAATGTATGGGTGTGTTTGGTATTTCATTTAGATGTTGCTGGTTTCTCCTTGTAACACTCCTTCAAATGCAATGTCTTCAGAGATAATAAGTTTGGAATACCATGAAAACGTGTGCACAGCATTCCAGAACTGGTTGCTGTTTGGGTGGGAACAGATAGAAGAAACAGAGAATAATGTCAAACAAACAAACTAACGAACCTGCTCACTCTGAATGTATTGGGAAGGAGAGATTAAACTAGCAACATTCTGTTAATAACCTCAGTGTTTATTGAAAGTAGACCATGTTCCAGGCACAGTTTTGAGGCACTGGGAGACAATGTTAATAAGCCAGACAAGGTCCCTACCCTCATGGAGCGTTTTGTTCATCAGTGTGGTAGGGGAGAGAGACCATGAGCCAATAAAAATGTCAACCAAAGTAATCCAAGGAAATACCATAATAAAGCAGGATCAGTTAACAAAGGATGGCAGGAAGATCAGGGCAGTACAATGGGGACACTGTTTACTGTGATTTCCATGCATGGATAGATATTAAATATCATTCAAGACAAGTCTAAAAAACCCTAAGATATGTTGTGAAATTACTGAATCACCTACCTACCGTACGCTTCCCCTCAAAAATAAAATAAGGTTTCCAAAGGAAAACAGTAATTTTGCTTCTTGCCCTTAAATCGTCTTGCTGACACAAAAGCAACCACCATTTCCAAATTTGAAACAGGAGAAGCTATTTGATTTGAAGGAAAGGTTTTTTGGTCAGTGTGAAACGAATAGGCAACTGGAACAAATGGGATTTATAGTCAGTCCTTTGCAACTTTGTCCTCTGGCAATATCATCAAAAATAACTAAAAATGCTGGATAATTTCTTTTAAAATATCTTTTGTTTGTTTATGTAATTTATTCACACAATTTGAAAAATATATATGCATATCAGGATATATATTGAACCTCTTGCTCCTTTTCTTGCCCCATCTACTCCCACTCTGACCCACCTCTAGGTAATCATTTTTATTAGTTTCTTGTGTATCTTTTCACTTCCTAGCTGTGTGACCTTGGGCATGTTAATTAACCTCTCTATGCTTCATTATCTACGTCTGTAAAAATGGGGATAATAGTATCTACCTCAAAAGGCCTTTATAAGGATTGGATTAATATTCATAACAATACATAGAAGAATTCCTGGCAAATGAAGAGTCCAAGGTACATGTTTGTTAAGTAAATAAACCAATACATATGGCAAATAAGGAAAAATATTAGTAATCCCCTCCTTTATTGTACAAAAAGTAGAATACAATACATTAAATTTTGTAATGTGTTTTTTATTCATTGTAACTTGAAATATTTCATTATTAGTACAGAGACCTTTCAATTCTTTTTTATAGCTGCATAGTATTCCATTGAATAGATGTACCATTCTTCATTTAACTGCTCCTCTATTGATTATTTGCATTGTTTACAGTCTGTTGCTATTACAAACAATGCTGTAGTGAACAACCATAGATAGACAGAGAGGGAGAGAGAGAGAGAGAAAGGGAGGGGGAGATAGAGGTAGAGATAGAGGTAGAGGTAGAGGTAGAGATAGAGATAGAGATGATAGAGATCATATTGTAGGTGTGCAGATAAATCTGTAGGACAGATTTCCAGAAGATTTCTGGGATGAAGGGTAAATGCATATATTATTTTATAAATATTCCCAAACTGCTCTCTATAGTGGTTGTTCCACCCACAACCTATGAAAGTGCTTGAGAAAACATCTTTTAAAAATTACATGGCTAAGTCAAAAAAGGAAAGATTTCTGAGAGGCCAAAAACCATATGAAAGCAAGAATGATGAGAGGTGAGACTGTGTTATGCATTGTACTTTAAAATACCGTTTAAAATAATAAAATAATGCTTGTAATAAACATAGTACAAAGGACCATCCCGCCTTTAAACAACCAGCCCATCCCCCAACCTGCATTAGATTTTCTTAAATTAAACCTATTCAACCTTAGATTTATTCTTTTCCCGAACTATATTTTGAAGTTTTAGTGATGATGTATTTCTAAGAAATGGGTTGTCTATAATTTTGACTTGTGTTTAAATTGTGCAGAATTTTCAAAGTTTAAATATAAATTTTATGTAGAAAAATAAACTTTCTCTTCAATAAACTTATAACATACCTAATCCAGAAAGAGAGAAGAAACATTTAAACTGTCTTCCATCTCCGAGCATCAGCCAACTCTAAGAAGCTTCCAGCTGATGGCCGTGGGGCACAGGAGACGAGAGAGTAATCATAGGACCTGCCCAAATGGGGAGTCTAATGGGAGATCCTCATATACAACTTGGACCTAACCTAAGAACACATTAAAAATCCCATTTTCCCCCTCCATGGAGGGGCCAGTAATGTCTCAACCATGACATTAGAGGAAAATAAGTCTTCTTTTGAGAATTACTGACCACAAAGTAGTCCTCTTGTGGGTCTTTAGCCCAAATTTATGCACCTACATAAAAAAAGAAAAAGTCAATCCAATTCAAGAATTGATTTAAAATAATTGGTAATACCTTCAGATACCTAATATCTGACATTAGGTAACAAATACCATCTTCTCTGGAAAATATGAAGCTCATAGATGCCCCAAAGAATTCACAAAGGTGAAGTTCTAAGAAATATAAGTTATGAGCTAAAATGACAAAATCACTAAAGAAACCAAGATACTGTGATGGAAAAACTAGACAGAAAAAAAATATATATATCCACAAAGACTTCAGATATTGGAATTATAAGACCTAACATATAAAATCATTATGTGTGATAGGTTTCAGAAAATAAAAAGGTGTACCTAGTATGTAATAGAAAAGAGTGAATAAGACCAAACATATTGGAGAGGGGAAGCAAAAATCTAATAGAATTTATAGAAATTAAATGTATATTAATTGAAATTAAAAGCTCAAGGGACATATTAAATTACAAAGTAGACAAAATTGAAGAAATAATTGATGAATACAAATTTGAAGACATTATCCAGAATGCAGCACAGAAACGCAAAAAGATGGAAAATACAAAAGAGATGTGGAAGATAAAGAAGGTCTAACTTATAGGTAATGAAGATCATGGAAAGAGAGAAAAGACAGAATGAGGCAGAGGCGATATTTGAGGAGATAATGTCTAAAAGTCTTCATTTTTGATAGAAGATGTTATGCACAAATTCAACAAAATCATCCATTTCCTACTTCTGCTTATCCAGTATCTAATATCTTTTCCCAAAAATTCTGTGCTAGCTATACTCAAAATGCTCATCATTCCAAAATATTAATTATCCAAAAATCTTTGGGGGTTTCTCCTATGGGCACGTTTCTTAGTCCTATTTAAAAGGTAGGGTGGTATTGTGGAAAAATCATGGCCTCTGGAGTCTAAGAATTTAGGTCCAAGAATTTACATCTCCTGGCTTTGAGTGTCAGGCAAGCTCTCTTTGCTTTCTGAGCTTCAGCTTCCTTAATCTTAAAATGGAAGTAACGGCATCTACCTTAAAAGGCAGGTTATGAAAATTAAGTACCATGACATCTAGAAATGTCTAGCTTACTTCCTGGTACTTAACACAAGTTAGTTCCATTTTCGTGTCTGTAATTCTAAAAATGCCTGATTGTGAGATCCTTCAGACAGAAGGGCTGATTGAGCCCTTGGGTTAGATCTGCTCACACCACTCATTCATTCATTAATTTTGGTATTAATTGTACCGATGATCTTGGTGGGGCCAGAATGACTCTTTCCACCACATATGGCAAGTTAGCAATGCTAACCCACCCACAAGTGAGAATCCTTGGTTTAAATGCCTACAGGCTTTGGTTTCAGGCATGTAGGACAACAACATGGTATGAAATTCTTCTTGGAGGAAGCTCCCCTTGGCTTCATCACGCCACTCCTCCAATTCATGTCTTATGGAAAAATAGCAAAGGACCACTTGCTCTTCTAATTTCAAGGAATCTCTGTTATTCATTATTCATTGCTTCACTCAACAAAGATTTACTGAGTCCATTTTTTTATGTGTGCCAGATGCTAGTCTACCATTTACATCAGGAACACATCAGAAGGCAGAAGTAAGCCAAGGGGCTATTTTCAAAAGAACACTCCAGGTAAATTCAGAAATCAAAGGAATTTTGGCTTAAAAAGGAAGACTTTAGGATTGGGGAGGAAGCAAAGCAGTGGGAGCTGTGTTAAAATGATGCGCATATGCTCAAATGAAAACAAATTGAGTGTGTAAATAATATCTCCCAATTCACTTCTATCATAAGCTAGTATCATCCTCTATCAACGGTCATTAAAATAGAGGGTTAGGGAATATTTTCCTTTGTAGTAATGCAAAGGAAATAAATAATATATTCCATCAGAACCCAAAAGGAAATGACTGAGAAACACAATCTTAGCTAAATGCATAGAATATCAAACCTAGTTTCATCTGTATGTGTAGAATTGGATAGAATGTGGGCTTGCAATTAAATAGAGCACCTTAAAGCTAGACTGGAACTGCAAGAGGATTTTGTTTCCAATCCTTCGACCCAGGGTTTAAATTGGATGGACTCTCTCAGGCTATTGTACCAGTGACTCTCTGGTGGAGAAGAGCCTGTGAATTGTACTGTCAGCGGACACAATACCTTTTTGCCTTCTCATTTTGTCTTCATTTCTCGGCCTCCACCCCTGCCTCCTCCAAACGCTTTCAGGCTTTTCGTTTGCCTGGGTGCCTCTTTGCACCATCCTCTATCATTATCCTTCTGATCTGAGAACTTCGCATTGATGTTGATGGCATATCTGGTCATGTGAGGGAGGCCAAAGAGACCCACACCACGACAGCAAGCCCTCTTTTCTTCACTCCCGCATGCATAAAGACTGCGCTTTAGTTTCCAGGGACCAGAGGATGTCTCTGCACAACTCAGGACCGTCAATTGTTAAAACAAAGGTAAGGGGGAGGGAGTGCCCTCCATTGACCGCTTTATAATTCTTCAAATTTGCATACCGTGGGGCCTAAATAAATAAATATTCTCTCCAGGAAGCAGGCCTGATTTGGGGGTCTAGTTCTGCGTTGCATCGCCAGTCATCTTCAGAGCCTGAACTTCTTCTCCCTCCTCCTTTCTTATCCCACCAGTCCCACATGCTGTGCTTGGTAGTTCAGGGTAGTCCCTGATTTGGGGACCCCATCAGGACCAGCTATCCTCTATATTTTTTTCACTGTGCATTCTATCAAAACCAGGCTCACAGACTCCTCTGTAGCCCATGGCATAGGCATCCTGAGGAGGGAAGGCTTCCCCCACCCAGCCAACACCATCAGCTGATACAACTCCTGCCTGCAGCTATCACAGCTAGGGTCCCATCACATTTAGAGGAATAAGCACAAACTTTGAAATCAGATCTGTAGAATTTGCATCAGGCGCTGGCACTACGTAAATTGTGTGAAATTGAGAGAGCCATTTAACTGATTTAAATTGAGATTAAGAATATAGGATATTGTGACATCAAATGTTAGAATGCATTTGAAAGTTCTTTGGAAATTGTGATTTATTCCACAAATGTCATTCTTCTCTTCTACTTCCATTGCCATCGACAATGTTTGTGGCACTTATTTTGGGGGGTCCTTCCTTCTGTTATTCAAAGTGACAGCTAGTAAAGCTAATAAAGTAAACCATGATGCTAAATTGGATGAAGCTCATGGCTCATTGTATTTAACCCTGCCTCTCAATTTTGTGCTTCAAATGATACCTTCTGGATACAGTGTTGTAACCCAAAAGCTGATTTCAATCGTGAGAATTTCTGGCACATTGGTAGGTCTACTAGAAGTAATGTTGTGGTGCCTTTCTGTATCCATCAACTTTCTCTGTTATTTTATACAAAGAACTAGCCCAGGGGACTTTTGAAATATCCCAGTACTACTTTTACAGTAAATATATCTTACTAAGTCATTCTCTCTTCCTGCAGTTGGATGAATCCAACACTCCAGTTAAGGTGATCAGGAGAAGTTCTGTAGAATAGGTAATATCTGAGAAAAGCCTTTAAAAATCAGAGAAAGAGGTAGAGTACCCCAAGAAGAGAAACAAGTCAGGGCAAAAGCAGAGAGATGAAAAGTTTCAAGAGACATTATAGAAAAATAGTCTGGTTACGGTGAGGCAGTTCTTCTGGAGGAAAAAAGAAAAAAAGCTCTTGGGTCAGTTAAGTTTGGAAATTCATAATATGCCCATTTTGAAGACATGAAATGTACATAGAATATAAACTTGCAATATGGAAATTAGAATTTAATCACTTTTATTTTAATCACTCTTATTTTACTTGAAACTAGTAGGCATATGCCTATTGTCATTCAATAGTGCTTTAAAATCAGGGGAATGGCACAGTCAGTGTTTTTGTTTCAGACATATTCATCTAACCAAATTCAAAGACTTAAAAATAAAAGGAGAGAAACTGGCAATCGAGAGATATTTACAGTTTGTTTGTACTAGTTCAGAAGAGCCACAGTAATGAGAATTTCCATGGCTTTAGAGAAGAGGACAGATGTAAAGGCTTGGCAGGAGAAGATACTATGGGCTTTGGCTTCTGATCACCAGGGATGACCTAAATAGAGGAGGCTCAAAGTGGCTTGGAGGTTTCAAACTGGGATGATGGGGAAGAAGAATGTGTTTGATTTTAGGTATGGTAGGTTTGAGGTTACAGTGAGAAGAGGATAGAAATTTGGTTTACACTTTGAAAAGGGAGATATGCCAGAGATTGGGGAAGCATCTTCAGAAAGTTCATTGCTGAAATTTCTGAAAAGGATTTAATTAGAAAAGAGATGAGGGCTGAAGTAAGAACATTTGAGGGATTGTCTGCATTTAGGAGACAGAAAGAGGAAGAGGCTGTAACAAACGATGCAGCTAGAAAGAGAAGAGTGGGTGTAGTTCACTGTTGTAGAAGCAGTGGAAAGAAGGGTTTTCAAAGGAGGGCACAATCAAGGATATCATAAACTGATGAACGTTTTGGAAAGAAAAGAGCTAAGACAAAGCCACTGACTTTGATGACTAGAAGTTGAGTCACTAGCTCAGAGGGGGAATTCTCCAAAAGAACTGCAAATAGATGGACTGCTAGGAGGTGAGACAGTGGTTCACAGGGGGTCTCAACCCTGCTGTGCATTTGAGTCTCCTGTGGATTTTGTTGCTGCTTCTGTTACATGTAACCAAAGTCCCCATGAGGGATTCTGATTCAGTAAACATAGGCTGGGGCTAATTTCTCGTGAGTGAGTCAGTGGTGGGAAAAAAGAGGAAAGGTCTATTTTTTCAGACTGATGACAGTGAAAGCCAGGAGAGAGGAATATCAGGATCAAAATGTGCTTTTTTGTTTTGAGAAGTGACTTCAGTATGTGTGTAGGCTGGTAGAGAGGAAGGACACTATAATAAAATTTATGTAAGAGATCATTGATGAAACGTGGCCCAGAGAAGGGGAGGAAAGCATGGGATCTCAACAATGGTATAGCTCCTGGCTTTAAATAAGGAAAGTCTTACCTTCCTTGGAGGGACGAAGGAAAGAAGGAAGAAGGAGAGGTGAAGGCATCTTAAGATTTAGAAGTAGAGAAGAGAGAAAAGAGGTGACTGCAGTTTCAATGATTTAAAAGCTGTTGGTTAGGATTAAGGAACCAAGAAGAGTGGAAAATATTTGGCACAAGTGCTTTGGGAAATTCTAATAGTAGACCCAAGAAGCCTGCAGTTATAAATAGAGTGGTCCGGGAGACCTCACTGAGAAGGTGACATTTGTGACAGAACTCAAGGAGTTCAGGGAATGTGTATGTGTGGCAAAGAGCAGCCCAAGCAGAGGAAACAGCAAGTGCAAAGGCCCTGAGGTCACCAGCACCTGGAGCATTAAAGGAACAGCAGTGAGCAAGGATATGAAGTCAGAGAATTAATGGAGAATTGGGCTGGAGGGTTGTGGTGATTCCTATGATCTCTGATTACATAGGACCTTGTCCACCATTGTGAAGAATTTACTTATATTCTGAATGAAATGGGAAAGCATTGGAAGGTGGAGTAGAGAGACAAAATGATCTGACTTATATTTTGAATAGAAGAATCCCTCTTGTTGCTGTGCTGTGAATAGCTGAAGGGAGGCAAGGGAGGAAGCAGGGAGCCCAGTTAGCAGGCTACTGCAATAATCTAACTTAGAAATTAGGATGGCTTGGCCCAGAAAGGTAACTCTGAAAATGGCTTAAAACAAAATACAAAAATACAATGTTGAGTTGTCAATATATTTTTAAGATAGAACCAGTGGGATTTGCTGATGGATTATTTGGGGTCTGAGAGATCAGTCAAGGATGACTCCCAAATTTTTAGCTTGAGCAACCAGAACAATAGAGTTAATGATAGTGGGATGACTCTGGGGGTGAAGCTTTGGAGGCCATTGCAGAAAATGTTAAAATGCGGAAATGTATAAAGAAAAATTAATAAAAACTGATCCAAAAAAACTTTTAAATAAATTGATAAATTTTCATCCAGCTTTCTTTTATCTATGTATAAAGATACTTATCTTCCAAATTTGGATCATACTGTAAAAAAATTCATCTCCAACTATTTTCATTTAATATGTGGTAAGGATTGTCCCATGATCGTAAATGTTTTTAATAAACTAGCATAATGGCCCATAATATGGATAATGGGTACATCATATTTGTATAATAATTGCATTTTTATTGTATATGTATGCTCTTTCAAATAATAGCTATTTTAAATGATGCTGCAATTTCTAATCCTTTATTTAAATCTTGATTGTATCAAAATGGGAATACTGGATCAAATAATTTGGATATTTAAGACTTTTGAAATATACTGTTAAATTGCTTTCCATGAAAGTTGTACCTATTTTCATTCTCATCCACATTCTTTGAGACTGTTTGTCTCATTCAGCCACTTTCAGGATTGTGTACTATTTATGCTGCTAAATGTTTGCTAATATGCCAAGAAAAAAGGCATAGTAGCCCCAAGAACTGACTATTATAAGCATATCAAAACCTTGTTAGCCTTATTTATTGCAAATAACTTTGCCAATGCATTGTTTGCCTTTTAAGTTTTTCGTAACACTTTTGCCACTGAGAAGCTTTTTAATTTTTGTAGTCAATCCATGAGTCTTTTCCTTGCTCATTTTTCAAGTCCCTTTTTTTCCAGCCATATGAAATGATTTCATCAATTTATATTATAAACACCTATTCAGAAACACAGTTATCAATCTTTTCTTCAGTATTTTGAAATGTTTAATATTTTCTTTCTACCATTAATTTATTTGCTATTTTAAAAGTAGAATTTGTTTTTATCTATGGTATGTTTTCAAGTAAAAAAAAAAAAGATAAAAGAAAAAATCAATCTATGCTTTCTATGCTTCTAAAATATGATTAAGGAAAAGTCACTTACAAATACCCATATAGATTACAATAAAGAAGAGTACTCCTCTTTTGAGAAATATACACTTTTCTAGCTCTGACTATGATAAGTGGTTCTTAACTTTGTAGATCAGAATCACCTAAATCTATCTCCAGAAATTCTCATTAAGTAGATCAGGGGTGGAGCTTGGTTAACTAAGTTTTTAAAGTTCCAAGTGGTCCTATATCACAACTAGGGGGAGAACTGCTTTTCTGTGTGTTTCTATGAGCTCTCTACAACTTCTTAATTGGGCCATGTCAACCTTGGTCCCTTCCAACTTTCAATTACCACTTGAAAGTACAATTGACAGAAAAGGATGTTACTTCAAAACATTTTCTCTACTCTTCTTATATAGTTAGTCTGGAAGAAAGCAATTGTCAGGTCAATCCTACATGCCAATCGTCATGAACAGCAAAATCTAAAGGGCAACCCAAAGAACAATTGTCTATTGGCATTATCTCTTCCATGAATATTTAGAACTTCATTTTCCAATACAGCAGCCACTAGCCACATGTGGCTATTGGGCACTTAAAATGTGGCCAGTTTGAAGGACCAAATACAAAAAAAA
>JAQZBX010049966.1:0-19786 GCA_029593785.1 Cabassous unicinctus | reverse complement strand
GCCACAGCGGGCTGTGAGGTGGCATGTGCTCTACCGAGGGCTGTGAGGTGGCATGTGCTCTACCGAGGGCTGTGAGGTGGGCACGTGTTCTACCGAGGGCTGTGAGGTGGCATTTGCGCCACAGCGGGCTGAGAGGTGGCATGTGCTCTACCGAGGGCTGAGAGGTGGGCACGTGCTTGGTGTTTGGGCATGTTCTTCACGGGGGCTGGAGAGGGGCAATAACAGAACAGGACCTGGTAGGCCGCTAGGAGGACTGGTTCTTCCTTGAGAGAATGGGGACCCTTTTGGGGGCTTTGAGCAGAGCAGTGACCTGATGTGATTTACGTTTTTGTAAGGTCTCTCAGGCAGTAGAGGAGGCAGGGGCGGGAAAACAGGAGGCCTTTGATAAACCAGGTGGAAGACTCCGACCTGGGCTTGGACCGGGGTGAGGCAAGAGAGTGGTGAGAATGGAGGCATTTTGAAGGTAGAACCAGCATGATTCAATCTGGATATGGGTGAGGGAAAGAGGGGAGTCAAGGGCGCCTCAGCGCGTGCAGGCTGAGCAGCTAGACCAGAGTTCTTGTTAACTGGGATGGGCAAGGCTGCAAGCCGAGCACTTAGGGAGGGAGGGTCAGGAGCTTACAGAAAAATCATGCACAAGATACAGAGTTCCCGTATACCACCCTGTTGGTAACACCTTGCCTTAGTATGGCATGTTTGCTACAATTCATGAAAGAACATTTATAACTATAGTCCATTGTTTACAGCAATGCTGTGCAGTCTTATTTTAAAAAAGATTTTATTCTAGTAACATATATACAACCTAAAATTTCCCCTTTTAACCTTAGCCACATTCACGTAGGTAATTCAGTGCAGTTAATTATGGTCATAATGTGCTAAAAACCAATCACATTATGAGCAAACTATGAATTCAGTTTAAATTTAACTTTCTGTCTAATTAAACTTGTAATATACAGCTATGAGGTGATGTTTACTCACTGGTCCCCCCTTGCACAGGAAGCTGTTAGATTCTTGTTAGCCAGGAATCATTTGATTGGGTTTGAGGTCTCCCCAGTTCATCATCCCGACATTAGTCTTATTTCATGCGCCTTACTGACTTCCTTGCAACAGTGTGATGTCTAATTACTTTTAAAAAATTACTCTTTGTTATCTTTATGATGGCTTTTCTCTGTTTATATGTGGCTGTTCTATCCTGACTCATGTCATTATGTTCTTCTGCATCTTCTCTCTCTTTGTCCAACTTTCTCCTGCTGTTTCTGTTCCTTTATAGCTTTCTTCTCTTGGTAGGCAAAGGCATGTCGCTTTGGCTCCCTTGGTTGCCTGCCAGTGAGTCCACTTTGCAACCTGCTCTCCCCTTACCCCAACCCCGCCACAGTCAGTCCTGTTACTGCTGCTTCTGGAATTTGAATTAAAGGACATGCTAATGTGTGATTCTGGAGCAGTCTCACTTTATGGTAGAACTCTCTATCACATCAGGAAACACTGCCCAGCCATGCCGGAAGGATTCCCCACTCCCCACAAGTAAGAAAGAAAAGAAATCCTGTTTGTGCTATGCTTTCTGTTTTTCTCATTTAAAAGGATCATCCCAGCTATTTCTGCCACAGTTATGAATAAAAGCTGGCAGCGTAGTTTTTAGCTGCTCCCAACCCCGTTCTTTCTTCTGGTTACACTATTCTGTTAGTGCTATTGCTATGTTGTATGTTCCAGGATCAAAATCTAAACATTAAAAGCAGTTATAATCCCTGCAAAAAAATCCTTATAAAAACAACCCAAAGTAATAAGAAATTGTGCATGCAAATGAAAGTGGCACAAATTATTCTGTATGACACCTAACTTCCTTAAGTATAAATAGTTCTTAAAGTTTAATAGGCAAAGAATTACGAAGAGAAAAATAAACATCCCCTTAGAAAATTGGGAAAAACATGATGGTTCACAAAGATTTCCAATATGCAACATATTGAAATTCACAGAGATTTCCAATACGCAAAACTTGTTTTAAATATTAAGTTGGCAGTAATAAAAAGAATGACACTGTCTAGAGCAGCCAGGCAGCAGGACACCGAGCACTTTGGCTTTTTGCTGGTGGGAATGCAAGGAGGTGCAGCCATTAGGGAGAGCGAATTGGAAATCTGTCAAAAGATGAACTTGTGTTCATCTTACCCCAGAAATTCAACTTCTAGGTGTTTATCTTAAGGTAAGAACTAAGAATGTGCATAAAGATATACCCACAGGTTTGTTTGTCATAGTGTTGAATATCATATTAAAAATTAGAAGCAAACTAGATGTCCAGAAATAAAGAATTGGATGAATAAATTATGATATCTCCATACAATGGAGTGCTATGGAGACATAAAAATTTTGCAAATCTGTACTTTATTTATTGACCTGACATATTAAGTGGGGGATAAAAAGCTGGCTATCAAATAGTACTCATGGCACAAACAATTCCTATAAGAAAGAAAATTCCTATGTATTTGCATAGGAAAAATAAAATGCACAACAAAATTATAGTAATAACAGTTTGGAATGATTTAATTTTAAGGTTTTGTTTTGATTTTTAAGTTTTAAAATGTCCATAATAAGGAACTTTTGTCAATAAAAAGGAAAAGTACGTATTACAGTTACACTTTAGTAAAATGTAATAAATGTAATCTGAAAATAACATGTGTGCATGCTTAGAAAAAGACCTGAAGGATATGTACACCATGGCGTTCATATGTTATAGCTAAATAGCAGGATTGTGAATGCTTTTTATTTTATTCTTTTCAAGGTTATTCATATTTCTAATTTTTAACAAATGACAAGTATTGCCAGAGTAATATAAAAAATTATAAATTAAAACAAAAAGTTCACACCTGGTCAGCCAGTAAACATACCCTGTAAAGTATTGTCCCTTCATCTTACCGTACACTGTGTTTGGGAATAGGCATCTAGGCTGCAGGGCCACTGAGTTGTATAGGGAAGAGGAAAACATTCTTTCTCATGTTTTGGGAAACTACAAAGACATCCCACTTTATTTTCAACTATCAGCTGTTCTTGCTCTGAAAATACTCAGAATAAGGAGGGACAAGTATAGAAGAACTTGGAGGATCCAATGGCCTCCTCCCCCCCCCCATTCAAATAACCTTTCATTCTCTTTCAAAATGATTCTAGCATAAAGAGTTTAAAAATTGCATGCATCTCATTTAGAATACTTTTTCCCACTATAAAATGTTAAGATCCACATCACTTTGTTTTAAATTCACCCATTTCTTTATTGTTGTTGGAGGTGATTACTTTTTCCTTTGCATCTCAAATTTCTACTTGATATATTTTATTGATTCTGAAGCCTAAGTATGTGAAGGTCTTAATGCTATCAACATCAAATTCAGGACTCTCAGTGACAGTTTCTTTATGTGACTCATCCAAGGCAAAGGAGGCTTTAAAAATGACTTGACGACAATGTTGTGGGATCCATTTTTGAGCGCCAGTAGGCAGTACTGTATACACCTAGATGTAATACCAGGCTCTAAGAAAGTGGTACATAAACATGAAGTGGCTGCCTGGGCAAAATGATTTATTGATGTGATTTTGTCTGTCATTTCAAGGGAGTGAAAAAAATAGACCCCGACTTCTATGAAAAATTTATCAATCACAGATTTGGAGAAGAAATATTATATCGCATAGATCTTTGCTCCATGTTGAAGAAAAAACAAAGCAATGGTTATTATCACTGTGAGTCTTCAATTGTGATTGGTGAGTGCCATTTAAAAATATTTATTATCTTTATTTTTATTTCTTTAGAATCACTTTATTTGGCAGATATTTAGGGCTGATTGTATATGTTTTTCTCAATGGTGTTTTCCTCGATATCATATTTTGGTAATATTACAGTGAAGATTTTGTAGAACATTTTTAGTATTTATATTTATCGGTCAAGACCCTGGTACCTATAGATTTTATATTTCTGTGTTATATGGAAATTATAATGAAGGCTTGAAATGTTGATGCACAGTTCATTTCAGTTTAATTTTATTTCAAGACTATGAAGGAAGAATTTTCTCCAGTGCTGTCTTAGGTGACCACACCAGGCATTTTCATGTGTGCTGCTGTCTGTTAGGAATACAGTGAGACAGGCCAGAAAGTTTCACTCGGAGAAGAAGTGTGGGTGGCCGCAAAAATCGACATCTTGCCCTTCAGTTTCTTTCCTAAGGAAAATATGTTTCGAGGGGAAGCAAAGATTCAGACACACATGCTTCTACCATTTTATCAGGAAGACGGCATGTGACAGGAGAGTCTCCGGCAGTCTAAAGTTTCCAAGTGCATGGTGTGTGCACTAAAAGAAGATTCTCTTACCAGAACAGGACCGTTCCCCACATCTTGCAACATGAATTCATTTCCAAGGAGCCTGCTCTGTTGTGATTTAAATTTATGATTTCAAGCCAGTTGCTCTTCTTATAAAATTGTAAATTTCATGGCAACTTGATTTGTATACATTTAAAGAAACACGAAAATACTCAAAGAAGATAATGCATTTATGTAAATATCTGAGGGTCTTCAACCAAGAGAATCTCTCCCCATATAGCCTGAAGAAGACCTATGGAAATGTACATCCTAAAGGAATCCTAATATTGGAGTTACTAAAGCACTGAAAAATGTTCAAGAGTCACAATTATTTTCAGATCTTCATTAGAGATCCTCAGGGAACACATCACTTTATCTTCCAAAGATCTTGGCTGTTTTTAAACAGAAGATATTCAGTATGTCATTTGAATTTTGTGTTCTGAAACATTTCAAGTGTATTTAAAGGAGGATTTTTGTGTTTTCAGAGTTTTGTTCAGAGAGCTGTCCTCCATCCAAGTTTTGATGAGGACCAAACTCATCAAACTCCTCCCAATTTGGCTCATTGTAGAGGCCAAATTTATCCTTCTTATGTCATACAGGTTCTGGCTAGCTTTCCATATCTTCTCTGTGATTACTTTAGGCCACCCTTCAAAGAGAACGTGGCACTTCATTGCCTCTCCCACTCCCGTTAAAAACAAAAACACTGTGTGCGGGAGGTAAGATGCAAGTGAAGGGTGCCAAGGATTGTGGAAAGCCAGCACCGGAACGCTGCAGACCTCAGGGAGAAAGCATGACCTTGCCAAGGCCTTGATTTTGGACTTCTAGCCTCTGAAACCACGAGACAATGAATATTTGTTGTTTAAGACAAACAAACAAACACAAAAACAAAAATGAGCAATCTAGATTCTATTGAAGAGGTTGTTGGAAAGACATTGTACAGCTTTTATACTGTTTATCACCAAAATTGCCATTGGACAGGTCTGTTCAGTGCATCCCAAAGCACTGAGTCACTGAGTTTTCCAACTTAGTCTTGAAATGCCCCCTTATTCTAGGCAATTTCTATAGATCTTACCTTCAGGTGTCTTTATCTCTTACCCTTTTCTAATTCAGATCTTCTTTCAAACTCCTTCAAATTCCAATACCCATCATTTGACATTTTTAAAAAAAACTATTTTTTGTCTATTAGAAGTACTTTATTTTTTCTGTCAAACTTCGTAATGCCAATATGGACTTTAAAATAATATCTACATCTAAAATGATAATTAATTGTGTTATAATTAACCAATTTGAATGCACATCAGAATTTTTAATTTGCTTATAGATAATTTTTTTTAAGGTTTATTTTATTTATTCCCCACCTTCCCTTGCCGCTTGCACTCGCCGTCTGCTCTCTGTGTCCATTGGCTGCGTGTTCTTCTGTGTCTGCTTGTCTTCTCTTCTTGTATTCTCTTTAGGAGGCACCGGGAATGGATCCTGGGACCTTCCGACGTGGGAGAGAGGCACTCAATCATTTGAGCCGCCTCAGCTCTCTGGTTTGTTGTGTCTCTCATTGTCTTTTTCCTCTTTGTCTCTTTTTTGTTGCGCCATCTTGTCACGTCAGCTCTCTGTGTGAGCCACCAGCTTGCCGCGCATGCCCGCTTGCCTTCACCAGGAGGTCCCAGGAATCGAACCCAGGACTTCCCATGTGGTAGACGTAGACGGGAGCCCAATTGCTTGAGCCACATCTGCTCCCCTATAGATAATTTTTGATTTTTGATTTCCTGAGTTTTGTAACAGAGCACATTTAGCAGAATCTGGGACACTTAGTGAGAAAATTTTCATTTCTTGAGCAGGTTTAATTGGCCTACATTGGTTTGTCTTCTCTTTGATTTGAACCTAACTCAAATTTAATGTATTTCCTGAATCTTGAACCCAGTATTTTATTTTGTGCGTCAATCGAATGGGGCAAATTTACGATCTTAAGGTATTTTCTATTTAGAATTCTGGAATAGAAGATGGGTTTTAGAGGCTCTGGGAACTTTCTGAAGTTGTTTACAAACTTTGTATGTAGGTCCAAATGTGAATATTTCTGGGGAGAGAATCCATAACTTTCATTACTTCCTATCTCTTAATTTGTTAATGGTACATTCTTGGAGAGTACTAGATACCAAATCACTAGTTTTCTTTTCAGCTGTCTCTATTATACTATTTAGGGCATCTTTTTTTTTTTTTTAATATAATATGCTTTCCAATAGATTCTTTTTCATATTCTTAAACCAAATCCCTACTTCACACCCACTTTAAGTAACTGGTTTTCTGGGTTATTTTTCATATTCTACTGTTCTGCTCTTTGCTTCATGGATACGATTCCTTCAGTTATCTCTTTGAGGATTTCAATATTGTTAATTTTTCAAGTTATTTTCCTATTATTTTTCAATCCATTGTTCCTTTAATTCATTCTTTTTGTGGCACTGGATTTCTCTGGTGCTTTTTAACTTTTTGTGGGAGTTCATGTTACTGTGTGCGTTTCTCCCTCGTAAGTCTCCTACTCACGTGTGCTTTTGCAATTGTCTTTGCCCCGATCCCACAGGGTTCACTGCTTTGAACTGGGCTAGAAACTGGCAAGAACAAGCCCCATCTATGTCCATAAGGAGTTCATTGTTTTTCTTTCTCTTAACCGATTTGTGAGTTTTTTTAGAGTGAAGATATTAACCTTTGTTTGCCATATTGACTTCAAATATTTTCCATGGTTTTACTTTGCCTTTACTTTTTTTTTTTTTTTTTGAGTACCTTCATTTACATGAATTTATGTATGAATAATATAGTTTTTCAAAAATATGTACATTACAAAAACAGAAACAAAAATAGATGCTTAAAAAGATGAAATAAAGAATACATAGGCGTTCTAATATGCTTTTATTTTTTTTTATTTTTTTTACCGGGAGGTCCTGGGGATCGAACCGAGGTCCCTCCATATGGGAGACAGACGCCCAACCATTTGAGCTACATCCATCCCCTAATATGCTTTTATATCCCAGTAACCCTTTACTTTTTGATACAAGGTATTTTTTTGTATTACATGTTTTTAATTTAATTTTTATTAAATTATTGATAAAAAATTTCCCTGTGATTTTTTTAAATTACTATTAAGATTAGAGTCTCCTCCAAATAAACGATTTAATACATACTCATATTTATTTTCTTCTAGTTCCTCCCCCACAGGTGTTTTCGCATTTGAACTTTTAATCTACCCGATAAGATTGTTAAGATAGGTATTTATTAAGATAAATGCTCAGACACAGAGGACTAACCCAGAAATCCAGTTTCTAAAAGTGGGTGCGCAGTAGGGATTTGGTTTAAGAATAAAGCAGAAGCCCCATTCAGCAGAACTGAGGACCATCCCAGACTCATAGTAAGGGTGACCTAAATTTCACATGACTGAGGTTCAGGCTCACCCAGAGCCTAGACAGATGGATCTTCCAAGTTGTGGGTGGAAACCTACATAAGGGTGTGGAACAGTTACATCAGTCATTCTTTCATTCAGGAGATGCTTATTAAATGTAATGATGCCATTGCTCTGGGGATTTCAGGATTTATGGATATATTTAAAGTTTTAAAGGTACCACCTAAATGGGGATATTATGAACTGCTCCACGGGCAGATTCCACCTGGTGCTTGTCAACTATGTACCTTCTTACTCTAAAACAGTCTTCTCCAAGGAGACTTCCCTACATCTAGGAACAGCCTGAAATTAGAGGCAGATGTTGGTTTGTGTCTGCCTCTGTGCATTTTTCAAAACAGTGAATCTGTAAGTTTCAATAAATCCCCAAAGGGGAAAGATACCACCTCCCATTCTCCCCCTAAAACAAACAAACAAACAGCACTACCTGAAAACATATTTCTCTATTATTGTTTGGCCTGCATTTCTACGGATTATTGTGAAATCTAAAGTATGTATGTAAAAGTACACAAAAACTCTTCAACAGTAAAAGCGATTTTATAAAGCTGTCATCACCCTGTTCAGGACACAGGTCCTTGCTTGCACCATGCAAGTATCCTCCACATCTTTCCTGTTCACAGCTCATTCCCTCCCCCAGAGATAACCATTACCCTCAATTTTCGGGGGGTCATTTTTCCCTTAAAGTTTCAGCATCTGTATGTAAAAGTCTAAATAGTACAGTTCAGTTATACTTTTTGTGTGCGCTTCCTGTAAATTAATACTGTAATCATTCTTTTGTCTTGCTTCTTTTGTGCCATATTATTCTTGAAAGTTTTATTTATAATGTTGTGTGTACCTGAAGTTTAATTCATTGCTGTATAGTGTTCCTCAATATGAATATACCACAATTTATCCACTCTCCTGTTGGGGACCTTTATTTATTTATTTATTTTTAAATTTTAGTAATTAAAATAATGCTGCTATGAATATTCTTATAATACTGGTTTTATAGGCATACGTTATCTAAAGCAGAGGTCAGCAAACTATAGCCTGTGGGCTGGCCGCCTGGTTTTGCAATAAAGTTTTGTTGGAACACTGGCATGCCCATTAGTTTACCCATTATCTGTGGCTGCTTCCCAGCTACAAGGGCAGAGCTGAGTAGTGCCACAGAGATCACATGGTCTGCAAGCCTAAAACATTTACAATCTTTTTAGGAAAAACTTCATGGACCACTAATCTAGAGTATATACTTAAGACTAGACTTAGAAGATCATAGGATATACATAGCTTCAATTTTGCTAGATGATGTGTTTATTCAAATTAGCACTTCCACCAGCAGTGTAGGGGTCTTTCCATTGCTCTCACCACTTTCAGTTTGTAATGATATCTTGTAAATTTAACTTGCATTGTTCTTTAAAGGAGAATATACTTTTATATAAGTTATTTGTATTAGTCAGCCAAAGGGGTGCTGATGCAAAATACCAGAAATCTGTTGACTTTTATAAAGGGTATTTATTTGGAGTAGAAGCTTACAGTTACCAGGCAATAAAGCGTTAAGTTACTTCCCTCACCAAAGTCTGTTGCCACGTGTTGGAGCAAGATGGCTGCTGATGTCTGCAAGGGTTCAGCCTCCCTCTTCCTCTTAAGGCTTCATGGTCCCAGCTTCTTCCAATATCAGCTGTAGGCTGGGGTAAATCTCGTCTTTCTCCCAGAGCTCGTTCCTCTCCGGGCTCAGCCGCTCTGGTCTCTCTAAAAGTTCAGCTTCTCTCTCTTTCCAGGGCCTCTGCCGTGTCTATGGAGCTGTCTCTATTCCTATGTGTTCTTCTCCTGTGTGTTTACTTCTTGGGGTTCCAGCATCCAAAACTCTACTCCTCTGCCATGTCATTTTTCTCTGTGAGTCCCCGCCCACCAAGGGGGCAGGGACTCAACATCCTACTGACATGGCCCTATCAAGCCCTAATCATAATTTAATCAAGTAAAAGTGAAACTTCTGAATCCAATACAATCTAATATGCCCAGAGGAACAGACCAGTTCATAAGCATAATCTAATATCTATTTTTGGAATTCATAACAATATCAAACTGCTACAATATTACATAATATATATAAAATATATTATAATATCTTTTTATAAGCTTTTGGCCATTTATTGTCTTTTGTGAAGTGTCTATTAAGTTTTTTTGTCCATTAACATTTAAAAAAATCTAAAATGTGCCTTTTTCTTTGATTTGTAGGAGGTTTTATAAAGTCCTGTGTTCTAGTACTTTGTTGGATAGATATAAATATTGTTTCCTGTTCTGTGGCTTAGGTTTTCAGTCTCTTGATGGTGTCTTTTGATGAAGAGAAGTTGTTCATTATTAATTAATTATTAATTTTAATGTAGTAGAATGTATCTATCTTTACTTTATGGTTCAGTTTTTCCACTTCTAGTTTAAGAAATCCTTAACTACCCTAAGATCATAAAGACACTCTCCTACATTTTATTTTGAAAGCATTATAGATTTGTCTTTCACATTTAGGTTTTTAATCCACCTGGAATTTGAGTTTTATATATCATGTGAGATAAGGGTTTGTATTAGTCAGCCAAAGGGGTGCTAATGTGAAATACCAAAAATGGGTTGGTCTTTACAAAGGGTATTTATTTGGGGTAGAAGTCCACAGATACCAGGCCATAAAGCGTTAAGTTTCTTCCCTCACCAAAGTCCATTGTCACATGTTGGAGCAGGACAGCTGCCGACGTTTGCCAGGGTTCAGGCTTCTTGTGTTCCTCTCTTCCCGGGGCTGTGTTTCTCTCCAGGCTTAGCTCCTGTTTCCTCCACAAGGTCAGCTGTAGACTATCAGGCGAATGGCTCGCTTCTCTTCTCCTGGGGCCTTCTTTCCAACATCAAAACTGCTTCTCAAAAACGGCTGCTACTCTGTTCTTTGCCATGCCTTTTATATTCGATTCCCCACCCACCAAGGGGTGGGGCTCAACGCCCTACTGACATGGCCCAGTCAACGCCCTAATCATAACTTAATCATGCCCAGATTAATAGATCAGTTTACAAGCATGATCCAATTATATTTTTGGAATTCACAATTACATCAAACTGCCACAGGGTCCAATTTCACTTTTCCTTTTTCTGTGAATTCCCAGTTGTCTTAGAACCATTTACTGGAATGATCATCCTTTCCTCATGGCTCTACTCTGCCACCTTAACATATCAGGTGTCAGTATATGAGTGGAATTGTTCGGGGGCTCTCTATTCTGTTCTGCTCGTTTATGGTTCTCTATCTGCACTGATCCACCCTGCTTAATTTTTATGGTTTTATGAACAGACTTGGTATATGAGAAAACAAATCCCACCTTGTTATTCTTCTTTTTCAAAGTCTTATCTGTTTGTGGCCCTTTCCATTTCAAAATGCACTGCCAAGTCAGCTTGTCATTTTCTAACATAAACTTGGGATTTTGATTGGGATTGCTTTGACTTTATAGATCAGTTTGGGGAAGAGTTGACATCTTTACAATAATGAATCTAACAGTTTCATAAATCTCATTTGTTGAGCCCTTCTTTAATTGTTCTTAATAACATTTTTAATTTTCCCTTAGAGAGCCTGTATGTTTAAAAAATTGATTCCTAGGAACTTCATATTTTCATGCTATTTAAATGGAATTTTTAAAATTTAACTTTAAATGATATGTTATTGGTATATTAAAGTAATATTTATATTTTTATATTTATTTGTAGCCAACAAACTTGGTAATCTCTTATTA
This sequence comes from Cabassous unicinctus, assembly GCA_029593785.1. Lineage (NCBI taxonomy): Eukaryota > Metazoa > Chordata > Mammalia > Cingulata > Chlamyphoridae > Cabassous > Cabassous unicinctus. Next base: position 8,290 of record JAQZBX010049966.1, on the reverse strand, counting down.
ATTATAATAATTCCTCTGTAGAGACCATGTGTTTTCTAATAACAGTTTTATTTATTTCTTTCCAATCCTTATATCTTTCTCACTGTTCTAGCTGGAGCTTCTAGGAAAATGCTGAGTAGAACTGGTAATAGTGGGCATCCATATCTTATTTGGTTTCTCAAAGAGAAAATGCCACTATTTCTTTATTAAATGTGATGTTTGCTTTAGATGTTGTTTTAGTTTGCTAAAGACTGCCAATGCAATATACCAGAAATGAGTTGTCTTTTCCAATGGGATTTATTAACATATGATTATAGTTCGGAGGCTGGGAAAAATGTCCAAATCAAGGCATTAGGCAGAGCTCCCTCCGTCCCCTCCCGTCTCCCACAGAGCGACTGCCGGCAATCCTGGACTCCTGCCATGTGGCAAGGCACACTTGGGTCAGGCCTGTGCCTTCTCCAGGGTCACTTTCTTCCTGAGCTTAGCTGTGGGCAGTCAGGCACATCATGGAGTCCACTTGTCTCTCTTCTCTCCCCACTCCTCTGGACCTTGTTGCTTCAGCTTTGGCTACTCCATCTCTGGCTTTTCTCTCTGCCAGGTTCGTTGATTTCAACTTCTGGAGGCTTATCTCTGCCTCTGCCATTTTTTGTCTGTGTCTGTGGCTTTTATTCCTCTGTTTATAAAGGACTCCAGTAAGAGGATTAAGACCCACCCTGGGTCTTACCCTACTGAAATGATCTAATCAAAAGGAAGGTCCCTTAGCTGAATCTAATCAAAAGATCCCTTCTACAATAGGTTTACCCTCAAAGGACTGGATTAGCTTTAAGGACATGATCTTTGGGGTCTACCCAGCTTCAAACTGTCACAGATGTTTTGTAGATACTTTTTTATCAGATGAAGTAATGTTCCTTCTATTTCCTGTTTGTTAGGATTTGTAAATATAATGAATGAATATAGGATTTTATCAAGGACTGTTTTTTGCATCTATTATGATGATCATATCACTTTTTCCCCATTAATCTGTTGATAGGGTGAGTTACACTGATTTTCTAATGTTCAACCAATTTTGAATTTGTGGAATAATCCCAGCTTAGTCAAGATGTGTTAATCTTTTAATGTATTGCTAGATTCAGTTTTCTAATATTTTGTTTAGGAATTTTGTATTTATAATTACAAAAAAGCTTGGCAAGTAATTTTGCCTTTTCATATGGCCCTTATCATAGGTTTTGGTATCTAGTTTATGCTAGCATCCTATCATTATTGGGAATTTTTCTCTTTTTCTGTTCTTGGGATGAATTTGTGAAAGATTGAAATTCTTTCTTCATTAAAATTTTAGTTGAACTCGGTGAAACCGTCTTGCCCTCACATATTCTTTGTATAAATATTTTTAGCTAGCGATTTGATGTCTTTTGTGGTTATAGGCTATTCATATATTCATTCTTAAGTGTAAAGTGAAGCCCCTTTTATTACTGATATTGGTTATTTTGATTGGTTATTTTGACCTTCCTTTTTTGTCTTAGTCTTTCTAGACACTTGTTAACTTTATCAGTCTTCTTTATCTTTCTGATAAAGACTTGTTGATCCTCTCTGTGGTATCTTAGTATTCTATTTCATATATTACCCCTTTTCATTATCTTAATAGTTTTTGTATTCTTAGGGTTTAATTAGCTGCTCATTTTCTCATTTCTTGATATGGGTGCGTGGATCATTAATTTTCTGTTTAGTCTAATTGGCTTATAGTCTTATTCAAGTCTTCTGTTTCTTTGACAATCTTCTACCTTGTTGTTCTCTCAATTATTGAAAGTGGGGGTATTGAAGTCTCCAACTGTTATCATTGAATTATCTATTTCTGCCTTCAATTCTATCAGTTTTTGCTTCATGTATTTTGAGTCTCAGTTGTTAGGTGTAATATGTTCATAATTGTTATATTTTCCTGATGGGTTAACCCTTTTATCATTATAAAATGCCTTTCTATGTCTCTACTAACAATTCTTGTCTTGAGTCTTATTTTGTCTGATATTAATTGAGCTACTGCAGCACTCTATTGGGTACTGTTTGCAAGGTTATGTTTTTCCATTCTTTTACTTTCAACCTGTTTGTGTCTTTGAATCTAATCTCTTAATGTCTCTTTGTGGACACTATAAAGTTGGATCGTGTTTTTTCATCCATTCTTGCCAATCTCTGCCTTTTGAATATAATGTTTAATCAATTTATGTTTAACATAATTACTGATCCCCTAGGATTTATGTCTGTCAATTTGCTATTTTATGTGTGTGTTATGTCTTTTTTTTTTCTTTTTGGTTTCTCTTTTCCTCTATTAATTCTTTCTTTTGTGTTAAATAGATATTTTCTTTTGTGGCATTTTAATATTTTGTTGCTCCATTTACTATGCCTTTGTATTATTTTCTTCATGGGTGCCCTGTTGAGTACAATTAACATCTTAACTTAAAATAATTTTGTTCAGATTAATAACAACTTAATTTCAATAGTGTATAAAAATGTTGCTCCAATATAGCTCTGTTCCTTCCTCCTCTTTTGAACTATTATTGTCATATAGATGACATCTTTATAAACCTATCAACATAGTTTTATAATTATTGCTTTATGCAGTTGCCTTTTAAGTCAGATAGGTTAGACCCCTATTGGCACTAGAATAGAATTTTTTTATGCCCTAAACTGTCTCTTACTGTGTATACCAGAGATCACAGATTAGCAGCCCTTCGTGGTGTTCTTGTCTGGCATAGGATTTTTTTTTTGCTTGTTTGTTTTGTAATTTGAATTAGTTACCAATTTTGGGGTGATTTTGTATTATAAAATCTGGATTTCTGGTTTCTTCTGAACTACATTCAGAAGATGGGGTCATACTGGTCCCACATTCCTACCTGGCAGCAATTTCCTGAATGGAGTAGTAGGCACACTGACTTTGAACGTGGCTGCCTCGTATCATCCCTCTTGTCTGCTGGTTTGCTTAACTCGGTCACACTTCCTGCTTGGCTCCTAAAAGCATCTGAGTGTATATCCCCTGCCAGCTGATTCCATTCCCTGTGCCTGCTTTACAGTTCCATGCTGTACACTTTCCTCTCCAGCTTCTGCTTTAAATACATTTATGTGGAGTGTTAGGGGAATTGGGTAGAACATGGAGCCAACATTCATATTTTCAGATAAAGAAAAAGCACTACATTTTAATTTTCTCATAATCAAGACTTTGGGTGAAATTATACCTATTTACCATTGGGCTACCAGTCCTTACCAACCTAATTGCACTTATCAGCTAAAATTTGAACCTATACAAATAAAAGTAAAAAATCAGTCCTTGTTGGTGGAAACCAGGAATGAAATAAGTTTCAGATATCCTATGGTGATGAAAGCTCATTTTTCTCAGGCAGTGATGTTCCACTTATATTTCCTTAGGGAAAGTAATTGACTAAATGACACCCTTTGTAAGATTGATGAGCAATTTAGTGCTAGCAAAGAGTAGTTTACTTTCAGCTGTCAGACGTCTCATATAGGAGGCAGTGGGGAATTTGGAAAGGTCTAGCAGGTTTCTTTTTCTAGGCCAGGGTATTTCTTTGTAACTTTTGCAAGCAAGGGTGGAAACAGATTGATTTTCTGGAAACCCCAACTGTGTTTTGGTTTAATAATTAGTATTTATTCAATACTAATTTAATAAATGTCATTGAGCATGCACAATATGTCTGCTTTTCTGGTAGGTATCATGAGATACAGAGAAGTCGAGGACATAGTCCTTAAGAGTGCACTGGGCAGCAGAGACCACATCTGAGAAATGGAGAGGGAGGAGGAATAGGCGGGGAGGGCTTTGTCCATCCAACACTGGGCTTTTTTTTAAATGATCAGTTTTATTGATACATTTTAATAAAGCCTACAATCTATCCAAAGTGTACAATGAATGGTATTTGGTATAATCAAATAGTTGTGCATTCATCAATTTAATCATTATTAGAGTATTTTCATTATTCCAGTATTAATACTGGGCTTTGACAGGACCTTCCAGGAGAGTGGGGACCTGGGGAGTGGCAGAGCACAGCAGAATGGCATGAGATTGAGGAGCTGCGAGATGGACAGCAGAGAAAGGAGACTCTCTAGGAGTAGCAGGGGTGATTTACAGGAGAAGAGAAGCAGTGGGTTGGGAGGCAGGTGGAGGTAAACATCAGTGGCAGGAGGCCCCTGGATGGAGCCTGCAGTCTAGTCAGCTGAGGAAGCTACAGAGTGGGAGGTTGCCATGTTTGTGGGCGAAGTGGAGTTGTGGAGGGGTAGGAAGGAAGATGGGCACAGGCACACATGCCGAGGTGGTGAATATTTTATAAAGAAGACTGAGTGAATTGATAGAGGGGAAAAGAGGGTGATGGTAATGTGCACCATAATGGCACAGGATTGTATCCTCTAGATAAGATCTTCATTTGGTTCCAGACTGTAGCAGAAGAGGCAATGAGGGATTAGGGTTGGGCCAACCTTAGGCTCAAGTAGAAACAAACAGGTCTGCAGAGGCATAGAGGTAGGACAGGAAAAGCGTCTCAGTCTGGTAAGTCAAAGTCATTATGGCTAAACTCAATTCAGTCTGTATCCAATGTCAAATAGACCAGACCAGCAAGATGCCAGACTCAGACTTTATGGGCTGACACACTCTGGAGAATTCTGTGTAAATCATGTCTATGAATTTCCTCCATCCAGATGTTCCTGTTTCTTGAGTCTCACCCTTAAGAGACCCTGACAGCTTAGAGCGATCCTGGCACTCTTCAAGGGCTTGTCATGGTCTACCCAGGGATTTCCAGTATCTGGGTGGAAGTTCAGCCTAAACAAAGGCCTTTTTGGGTTGCATCTGGAGTTTTAGAGTACCTTTAAACTAAGAAGACCCTTAGTGTCCACTGCTGCATCTTGCCCAGTTGTAGTATGTCGGCACAGAGTGCTCCCCTGTGGAAGGTAAAACTAACAATACGATTGACCCATTGGTTGGTGCGGCAGGGTTGGGTAGAGGGAGAAGGAAGAAACAGTTTCCTTCATCACATGAAAAGCATAATGAGGACCCAAATGTTTGGGTGTTCCAGATCCTTAAATCTGGAGTTTATAAGATAAATGATAAATAACAAAATTTTTTAAATGTTTGGTTTGAAAATGTTTGTGTTTCTTAAACACCATATATCTACTTGAAGGTCCACTTAGTGGAGAAATGTATTGGTGATAAATGTGTGCTTGAATGTCTTTTTTTTCTCATGTGAATCATTACTTTCTGAAGTAGAAAAATATGTCCCCATGTGTTTATCTTTTGACTGAGTTCATATCCTAATTATTTCAAGACTCCACTTTTGTTTAGTTTTATATTCTTTTAAATATTATATAGTTCCTATAGTAAGATCCATGGATTCCTGGTGGTCTCGGAGATACTTTTCGGGGTATGTAAGGTGAAACTATTTTCATAATATGAAGACATTATTTGCCTTTTCCACTGGATTAACATTTGCACTGATGATGCAAAAGCAGTGGTGGGTAAAACTGCTAGGGCCAGCATGAGGCAAGGTCATTCTGTAGCCTTCACCACCAGGCACCTACAGTTTAAAAAAGCTTGTTTCACGTAAGAATATTCTGGCTGAGAAGTAAAAATTATTAAGTGTCTTAAATCTCAACCTATGAGGACGTGCTTTTTAAACATTCTCTGTAACAAAAATGGAAAGTATTCACAAAGCCCTTCTGCTTCATGGACTTAGGATGGTTGAGGAGCACTTACGTGATTGTTTAGGATGCCAGCTTAATTAGCCACTTTCGTTCATGGAACTTCATTGTGACTTGAAGAATGACTAACAGACAATCATGCTCACACTTGGATATTTGGCAGACATTGCTTAAAAATAAACAAGCTTTTCATATCAAGGACAATAACTGACATTATTTACTGCCAATGAGTCAGTTCACACTTTCAAGCAAAAATAAGAATTTTGGAAAACTTGAATCTACTACCATGAGCTTGGCAGCTTCTTAAAACTTAAAGACTTCCCCCCCACTTTTTATTATGGAAAATTTTGTACACAAAAGTAGAGAACATGGAGTAGAATGATAAACTCCATTTTCCCAGTTTGTTTTTTCTATCATACCCTCTATTTTTACATTATTGTTGTGTAACTTATGTTCAAACCTGCACATATTTAAAGTGTGTAACTTATGAGTTTTTACTTATGTAGACACCTGTGAAACCATCGTCACTATCAAGATGCCAAACATTTCCACTACCCGCAAAGTTTACTTGTACCCCTTGGCGATCCATACTTTGCTGATGAGGTGGGGGTGATGTCAATGAATATATTTTTTGATGGTGTATAATGAAATGTGAAAACACTGGAAGATCTGCATAACCAAGTGAATCAATATTTTTATAATGAGCAATGGAAGATCCATTGAAAGGTTAAAGTAAACCAATAGATTTGAATGTAGAGTAAGAAAGGTTCATTGATACAGTTTGAGATTCTACATTGCAATAATCTTTAAGAAACTACAACTTGTTGAATTTTGGTATACTATCAAAAAAGAATATCCACAATTATCTGATGAACAAGGCTCTTATTCTCCTCTCTTTTTGAACTACAAGTCAGTGGAAGTATATTTTCTTCATATACTTCAACCAAAACAATATATTCCAACAGGTTGAGCCAGCCATCTTCAATTAAGCCACACATTAAGGAGAATTGCAAAAATGTAAAAATAATGCCATTTTTCTCACTATAGCTATTTTCATTTTGGAAAATATAGTTATTTTTCATAAAACATTTATTAAAATATGATAATGGGTTTATTGTAGATGTTTTTAATTGAATTAATAATCTAACATCTTTATTTTAATACTGATGAATATAACCTACATAAGTGTAAGGAGTCCTGAGGCCGAGATGTTTAAGAACTGCTGATTTAGTTCACAGGGCCACAGAATCCAAGAACACCTCCAAACTTCATTTTGATCAATATTTTCAACCTTTTCTTTCAACAAATTAATTTTGGTGGTTACTCAGCTCTCTCTCTCTCTGTAAAATATAAACTTTTTGGGTTCCTCTCTCAATTTTTTTCTCCCTCCTTCTTTAATTTCCACCTAGGCATTCTATGGAAAAATGTAACAAGTGCAAAAATACCACAGACTGACAGTCGCATATTTGTATAAAATGACTCATTTAAAAATCATTATTAGTGTGAAATTGATATTCTGTAATATGGGAATGTCTCTTTTGTGGTGGGCAGGACCAAAGACTATGTCTTATTTTCTTTTGCTGACAGGAAAGTGATTAAGAACTTTTTATCTCTACTTAGACCGATTGAGACGAATCTATTTCAAGCACATTAGAAGTGGGAAAAGTGAAAAGGCAGTTTCTCATCTGAGTCAGCTGCACATTTTCTTTCACTTGAAACCTTTAGCAGTTAAATTTTCCTCCGTTCAGAATTATCAAATAATTTAAAAAGAGTGAGTGCAGGGTACTTCATAATTTTATGATGCAGAAATTGGGTGACTATATAATTCATCATCCAAATTGGGGTGCTTCTAAGTGTGAAAGGGGGGTCAATTAATTTCTGTGCTGGAATTAGGAAGACTAGGGCCATCTTGGTTTAACTGGGACTATGTCACCCTACCTAGAAAGTATAAAATTCTTGAAAATGTAGAACCTTTGACATGTTAAAATACTATATTTCAGATGTCAATCTTATTGATTTTTGTAATCTAATTGTCCTCTTCTTAAATGTTTCTTTGATGAAACATGTTTTCTAATAAGAAAGTATTTAAAGTTTTATTGTCGTATGCCCCATAATAAAAATGAAAAGCAACTGATAATTGGGACTCTCAGCTTATTTCTTTACATCTGCTTGTGTTAGAGGAAGCTTCAGGATAAGTAGCTGAGAAAATTAAATTTAGTGATGGCTCACTGTGTTTTAATTGGTGTATCAGCTATTAATCTGGATGCTAATGTAAAGTGGCAGTTGTAGCTCAGGCTATTTTGAAAATTCAACCATCTCTTGGCCTGGTTTCAAACCTTTTAATTTATATGAGGTGGCTTAGGAAGGCTGCCTGTTAAAGGGGCAGTGCTGAGTGGTAAATTTTAGGTGTATTTTAGAAAATATGAAGGTAAATATTGAATTTCAAATAAAAAGAAAAATAAAGTACATGAATAAAATTCTTGGTGTGCGAAATCTGTGGCCAAATGTTGGGGGCAATGTCGAATGAATACAACTGTCATGGCCGTCTCTACCTCCTCCTTCTTCTTCTTCTTCTTCTTCTTCTTCTTAAAATAGCATATCCTGTTACTGTTCGCGCCACAATGTC
>JAQZBX010049965.1:0-19777 GCA_029593785.1 Cabassous unicinctus | reverse complement strand
AAGTGACTTAGGAGAGTTGTGTAATTATCATTGATTAATTGTCTTAAATCAGTATCTCTTCAGGATATGTGGTTAGTTGTTTTGCCTGATCCATCTAGTATAGCCCAGTATGGCTTGGAAGTTTTGCTGATGTCTAGGTATCTGAATTGGTGAATTTATTGTGATGGCTAATTTCTTGCTCTTCCCTACTGTTTTTTTTCCATAGCTTCTCTTTGATATTTGGTTCAAGTTATTCTAAGTCTTTAAAATTGCCCAGTATAAGTTATCAAAATGGCCCAGGGACCCAATAATAAGGTGCATATTTTCTCCCAGTTTTCAGAAGAAAACTGATGTCCCTGCAATTTCCAGATGGGCCAGCAGATGGCATGTACCTTTCCGTGGAGGTGTTTGATTCTCAAATTTCCTGAGTTCCTGTGTTGAATCTCCAAGGCAGAGATTCAAAGCAGGTTCTACTGGCTGAACTCACTAAAGAAAAGCCCCTTGAAACCCCTTCCCTTTTCCCTTGAAATAGCTGAAATGGAGGATGATGTCTGTTCTTCTCAGTTGGTTACAATGAGCCAGGGGTTTTGCCCTAGCTAATTATCTTGGAGATGGAGGAGAAGAGCCCTTCTAAGCCACCGTAGAGCCTGGTAATGCATATTTGTTGTCTTTCTGTCCTTCACACTCCTGGGAGCTGTGTAGCACTGTCCTGGTCTGCTGACTCCCAAAGTAGGTCCCTAGGAAAGCATTTGGCTGTTTCTCCATTGTTTTTGTAAGAGTATTGATTTCTGCCTTTTAATTTGATGCCTCTTCCCACAATCCTCCCTCAACATATGTTTTGTGGAGACATAATTCATTCCTCAAAATGTTGAAAATTGGTGCCAACTCTGCATCCATTTGTGGTATGTTTTTGTACATCAAAGATACTCATTCGTGTATAGTATCCATAACTTTATTCATTTTATTGTTGATGGGAATTTGATTACTTTCCCTTTTGTGATTATCACCAATAAAGTTTCTTTAAAATCCTGGTGTATGTCTTAATGGTTGTGTGTACATGATGGGAAAGAGACAGAATGCTGACCATTGCTGACAAAACAAAGACAACACAGGGGAATGGGGAGGTTCTAGCTGTGAGAAAGAGAATATTTGGCATTGAATTTGTGAATGAGCAAAATACAGAACCATAGCAAATTGAAAATGGAATGCAGTGAATGCAGAATCCCCACCCACAGCTGGAGAATAACATGGCATAACATTTTTAGTAAATGAGCTTCTCCTCTCTATTCTTGAAGGTACTGCTCACCAGCAGTGCACCTCTGTCACTATCTCTGCATTTCTCAAACTTTCTAGCATTATTGACCATTAAGGAACAGCTTTTATTATTTTACTCCTCATAATCCTTCACCAATGAAATTTTAATAGCCCAGGTATTTTGTATGTCTCTTACATGCTGTGATCATTTAGAATGCCACATCATTATCATATCTAATTATATTTTCACCTGCTCAAAATGTCTTTTTGCATCTATCCTCCAATACCTGTGATTGTTTTTTGCCTTACTCACTGCTGGATCATTGGCTCTCAAACTTGACTGTCCCAAGTTATCACCTTGGAATGCTGTTAAAATGCAAATTAGGATCCAGTAGGTCTGGGTTCAGGGGCTAGAGTAGGAATTTCTGGGACACTCTTAGGTGAGTCTGAGGCTGCTGGACCATGGACAATTCTTGAAGTAGGGAGCGTCAATGGTGGGGGACTTTGTTATCTTACTAACGCAGGAGACTTATTTATGAAGCTGCTGTATACATCAGCAGAGTGCACACACATAACAGGGGTGCTTTGCTCAGCGTTCATCACTGACAACTAATTGTACAGGCAATGGGAAACCCCACTTCCTTGTCTCCTAGATGCATGTGATTTACCAGCTTAGGTAGGAGGGATCAAGTGGACATGGGTCCTTGCAACAACTCATATAAATGAAAATCCTGGCAAAGATAATGATTTTTCTTTTAACTAAGTTTCTGTCTTTAACTTATTCCCAAGATTTCCAGCCTAGTCCTGGGAACAGTTGGGGGAAGGGCAAAGTTATATTCTTCCTTCCAGGAAATCAGAATGTGCTGCTCAGTGGAGTTTCCATTTGAAATTCAAATAGAGAACAAAGATAAAGAAATTGTTATGAAGAAAGTTGCTTGAGTCATTAGATCCAGTCAATTGGCCGTATATGACCCTGTCCTGAGTGTGAGTCCTTGAGAAATGTCAGTCACTGGGATTTCCAAGGTTACCAGAAGGAATTGTTGAAGTGACTTTGCCAGCATCCTCTGCAAATGAACATAAGTATGATGACTCTGAAGTTCTCTCTCATGCACAAAAGTTTTTTTTTTTGTTAGTTTGTTTCTTCAATGAATTTGATTTTTTTTTCTCTTTTCATTACTTTCCTCTGGATGTCTTCTGATTTGAAAAATATTATTTGTGTGCATTAGTCATCAAGTGCAAAATGTAATATATTTGGTCTTATTATTACAATGTGCACAGGAAACATAACCATTTCAATATCCTAGCAGCTTCTTCATTAGTGAATGTAGCAAATATTCTAAAATCTGTCATGAATAAGTATTACTTAGGGAAGGCATTGAATTGAACTAATAAGATGCTGAATTAAAACAGTAACTTAAAGAAACTAAGTGTTTATTAATATACATAGCACAAGTCTAAGGTTAGTGATCCAAGTATAGCACAGCATCTCAATGAGGTTATCAAGGATTAAGTTATTCTTTTCATTTTACTGCAACTTCTTCAATGTGTGGTTGGCATCCTCATGGTAACAGGATAGCTGCTGCAAATCCAGATAGTGATTCCATATCCCAGGTAGAAAGAATAGGAGAAGACATAAGGGTGTAGTAAAAGGGGAGTTCCTCACATGTACCATTAAATCCTTTTATTGAAGCTTATTTTATATAGGGAAAAGCACCATATCACAAGGTTAATAAATTTTCAAAACCTGAATGTATTCCAGAACCAGTCCAAGACTAAAAATCAAGACATGACAAATGTTCCATCTCCACAAAGCACATTTTATTCCAGTTTCAAGCACCACTACTGCTAACAGTGTTATCACTATTCAGACTTCTAACAACTTAGAATACTTTTTGCCTTTTTAAAAGTTTACAAAAAAGAATTTCAATATGTGCATTCTTTTGTGTTTGTATTTTGTGCTCAACAGTATGCTCCTGAGTTTATTTTTAAAATTATTTAAGCTAGGAAAATACATGTTTACTTAATAACTCAGAAAAAAATACAAATATTAACACCAGTTACTGCAGTTATTTGAAATTGGAGAAAGATGTAAAATCACATAGGATTTCTAAAACAAGATATAGATAAACCTACATAAAAGAAACAAAAAGGAATAGAATTTAGAACATAATTGATGGATTCAAGTACAATAAAAGCCTGCATTTCAAAAACATCATGATGCAAATAAAACACAAATGAAAAATTATGGACTATATTTAGAATATATTGGACATTACAACACAATGCAAACAATGCAGTTTTATCAACAGGTCTGTTAATCTAATGACAAAAAAAATTTTCAAGAATAATATTTAAAGATTTTAAACCAAAAACTTAGAAAGAATTAATACAAGTATCAAAAACCTGGGAACTTGTCCATCTTCACACATAATCAAAGAAGGAGAAATGAAATAATTAAGGAAACCAAGTTTTTCAACCACCAGAATGTAAAAGAAAATAAAAACATCCAGTTGTAGTGAGGCTGAGGTAGAACAGAAAAACTTACCAATGGAAGAATTGTCAATAGAAAATGGCTTGTCCAAGAAAGGGGCTTGTACTGAGAGGTCTTATTCTAATGTTTGATCTATTTGTAAGACTGACACCTCTAGAGAAAGAACATTTCTTCGTCAAAAAACAGAATTCAGAATGGGAGTTTTAAATGAGAAAGACTCCTGTTTTCTTTGAGACTTAACTACTATTATTGTCAGACTTAGTGTCAATATAACGATGTTTAGGACACTGGCTTCAATTTAGATGGCCTGGGTTTGACTTTGTCTGTGTTCATCAAAACTGTGTCCTTGCTCTAGTTGCCTTGTTCGTGTAAGTTCTTACTCCCTCATCTTTGACTAATGGAAAATGAAAGTTGTTAAATAGAAGAGGTCTTGCAATAATTCAATGAAAGAACGTGTATAAAATGTTTAACAGTGTTGCCACATAGAGAGTGTCATGGTTTTTACTATTCAATAGAGTTGAACTACTTTTCTTCTTGAAAAACTTTATTAATTCAGTTTGTATTTCTGTGGTGCAGACACCATTTCAACTTTAACCATCCACCCCTTCTTTTCACTCCAGTCAACAAATATACACTGAATATAAGCCCCATAACAAGGACTGTACTAGGCATTGCACTTACAAAAAGGGATAGATGAAATTGGAAATTCAAGGAATCTACATTGGATTGAAATGAAAAATTCAGGAAATTTGGCAGAACTGAAAAGAAAATGAATTAACTAAAAAGAGGGGAAATCTTGTAATTGATTTCATTGACATAACACTAGAAAATCATCTCTGTAAATGAGTTTACAGGGGAGCATTTACAAATAGGCATAGAAACAATCAGCTCTGATGACATATATTAAATGTTTGAGATAAGATTCATTTTAAATAAAATCCAAGTCATTAATATAAATATCTGAGAGTATGTCAAGTTCAATTCACCAAACTTAAAATTACCAATTAGGAAGTGGAAAAGGAGACCCAAGATAGGACTATAAATTGTAGAGCAGGGCAGGCAAACCCCAAAGAAAGACCCAAGGAATGAGTTGCTTAAAAATAGGTAATATCAGATGAATTCAAAATGCTGAATACTGGTGCTCATTAATTTGAGCCATGCTTCCCATGGCAGTACTATAATGTTCCCTTCACTGAAATATATTTGTCTTGGTGTAGGTCTGTTAGGATTTATACTGTTTGGAGAGTGCTGTGCTTGTTGATCATGTACATTCATGTCCCTCAAAAGAGTTGGGAAATTTTCAGCCTCAAATTCCTCCAACACTCCTTCTGGCCCTTATACCTTATATTCTCTCTCTGAGATGGCTCTAATGCATTTGTTTGTGTGTTTCATGTTGCCATTCAATTCCCTGAGTCCCTGCTGAATTTTTTTCAGTCTTTTAAACTATCTGTTCTATCTGTGTGCTTTCAGACATACTACCTTTGACCTTACTAGTTCTTTCCTCTGCCATTTCAAATCTGGAATTGTGTGCTTCCAGCATATTTCTAATTCATTGCTTTGTGCCATTCATAAAATCAGATCTGTTATCTTTTTATGTATTTTACAATTTCTTCTGTATGTACCCCCAGTGTCTTATTATTTTTAATATATTTACTTTTAAAGAAGACTTAGATTGCACACATGTTACATAAAAAGTTAGGGGGTTCCCATATACCTCACCCCCTACTTCTCCTACATTTACCCCATTAACAACATCCTTCATTAGTGTGGTACATTTTTTACAATTCATGAACCAATACTTAAGAGTTGGTCCAAAACACAGTCTATAATTGACATTATAAAATTTTATAGGTATTGACAAAATGTATAATGGTTTGTATCCACCATTGAAATGTTTTGCAAAACAATTCCAATGTCCTCAAAATACCTGGTGTTGCACTTATTCTTTCCTCATCCTCCCCTCAGAATCTCTGGTGACAACTTTCTTAATATCAAGTAACAAATACTTCCATTGCTATTATAATATTTACATTATATCATAGTTGCATTTCCCCTTATGTTTATTCATTCCTCAACCTTGAGGATTCTGGGAGGGTTATTCCAAAATCTGCTTCCCATCTGCTTCCAAATGTGATTGGACTTAGATCCCAGGGGACAGATGAATGGAACTTTCTTGCTTGATATTGTAGATACACTCTGTTTATTGTGATTGGCATTGGCCATCATCATCCTTATGTTACTTGCCCTGAGTGAGTCCAATGAATTGGAGGATATGCCTTGGCTGTAATTCTGCTGAGATTCAAGGCTCAACTGGCATATGAACAGCTGGAATATGTATGTCTCTGTGATGTATACTTAAAGGGTATATTGCTAACTCTAGGTTCAGATAAAATGGGCATAAGAACCATGTGTAGGAAAATTATAAATGGCTCCAACTCTGTTACAAAGCCCACTGACAGGGTGCCAAATTCATCCACTAGTGTCTTCTTAATATCCTTTATCTTTTCCTTCACTTCATTAAGTTGATTCATGATATTTGTTTGGACATCCTTGATTACTTGTTTCATGTTATGCATTTCTACCTGTTATTTAATTTGTTCACTAGACTGGGCCATGCCTTCTTGTTTCTTAGCATGTCATGCAATTTTTTGCTGGTGTCCAGGCATCTTTATATCTTGATGGGCTTATTAAGAAGGTCGGCTTCTCTTTCTGCTCTAGCGTTTCATTTTGGTTTGTTTTCTGTTAAGGTTCCTCTTTGGAACTTGGTTCCATTTTTTCTACATCCATGTAATTATACATGTCCCTGCAAATAAATATTGAGATCATAGAATAGGAAAGAAAGGAGAAGAGAAAAAGAATTTAAAAAGGAAAAAGATGGACAATGAACCATAAATGAATCAGGGAGAAAATAAAAATAAATAAGTAATATGAGTAAAAAATTATAAATAGTAAAAAGAATTAAGAATTTGAAATGTTGAGTAAAAAAGAAAGAAACAGAAAAAAATCGACTAAAAGACCAGAAATATGAGCAGGATGAAAATGAGGACAAAAGAAGAGAAGGTGGAACAGTAGAAAAGCAACAGAAGAGGGAAAAAATGAAAGACCAAAAAGAAATAAACTAAGGAGAAAAGAGAGAATAAAGAAGGAAAAAAAGCAAATGTAACAACAAAACAACTGGAAAAAAAATAGCCTTCCATCTCAGGCCACTAGCATATGTCCCAGGCTGCCAGGGCTCACCAATCACCTTTCAGCCTGCTTTCTCCAGGTAAGGTACCGGGTTGTAGAGAAAAGAATAAGGAAAACAATAATACTAATAAAATAAAAAAAAAACACACAAATCAAATAGCCTAAAAAAATTTCAGTCTTCGCATCCTGAGGCTGCTTGTCCTTCATCTCATACTTCCCACAGCTCCTGGGGTGCCTTTCCTCACCCTCCTTATCACTCAAGTCAGTTAGGCTTTTTTTATTGGAGATACCTAGTATTGAACCTGGGAGTTCATCTTTGGTAATCAGAGTTTAACCAATGAGCTGTGCCTGCTCCACAGGTTAAGTTAGACTTCTGAAGTCTTCTGAAGGCTTGTTATCTACCTCTGCCTGCCATCTTTTTCCTCAGGCTTCTTGGGCTTCTGATGTTACGACTGTTGCCTCTCCAGGCCTCCCACTCTGCCCAGCTGTTAGGTGCCATTCAGTCTAACCTCTCACTGACCTAGTTCCTCTCTCTCCCAGGAAGGGTATGTGTGTGGCAGCCTTCCTGATCAGTTCCCCACACCACTCTCCCAGGAGCTGCTATTGGGTGGGCTGGCATCATTTGTGTGTGTACTTACCCTATCACCACTCCTACTACACCTCACTTCCCCTGAGTTGGCTGGGTGCCAGTCCCCCACATTTGTTTGCCCCACAGTTACCACAACTCAAGAGCTTACTGGGAACTTGGATGCTCCCTTGGTTGCCCCGGGGTTGGGAAATAACTCACTCCAGGAGCCTGCTAATCGCTTGTCTTTCAGCCAATTCACTTCCATGGCTTCCCTCTCCCTCTGAGCCAGCTTGAGTGCCCTATCTCCTATGATTTCCTTTTCCCCCTTGATAACTGGGTCTCCTGTCTCCAGTTGCAAACTACAATTGCCCCCATCATCCTATGGCTTCACTACTGCCAGGTAAACCTGCCTACCTTCCTGGTGTTTCTGGAGATGGATATCAGCTTGCTGTTCCCTACTCTGACATCTTGGAGCTTTCATTCAATTTTTAAGCTAGTCCATTCTACATTTGCATAATATGGCTCAAAAATGTAAGTTATCTGCTTGAAGTTATAAATGAAGGAAAAGATGAAACTTTGATTGAAACTATATCAAAACAAATCAGATTCTTAGTTCTGGAACAGGGTTCTCAAATTTGTGTGATTTGGAACCCCTGAGGTTTTTGGCAATGTATGGGAAAATTTATGATAGTCTCTACTGGCATTTGGTGGATAAAGACCAGAATGCTGATAAACATCCTTGGTTTATTCCTTTTATACAGGAAATGAACTCTTTAGAACTTTGAATCATTGCCTAAGATTAGAGGGAAATGCCACGTCCTTATGGTGTTGATATGAAAATTAAGGGACAGAACAGTTTCTTTTTAAATCTGATTTTTGTATTTTTTATTAGAGAAGCCATATGCTTAAAAAACAATCAGCTAGAGAGGGAGGGAAGATGGCGTCAGCTTAGGAGGGCACTCATTGTCTAACTCTCTGAGGACGGCTGATTGGGGACAGGGTCCTGCTCAGGGGTCTGTACTGTGGGTGCACAGAGCGAGAGGATTGGGACATCTTTCTGTAGGCAGCTTGGCAGCATGGATTGCTCGGTGGAGATTTGTTAGTTTTAACCCTGCAAAATACAGCACCCTTTCCTGATAAAATCACTACAAAAGAAAGGAACAGAACGAAACGTTCTGAATATGATAAAGAGTATATATGAAAAACTCAAAGCTAACATCATCTTCAATGATGAAATGCTAAAAGCCTTCCCTCTGAGAATGGGAACAAAAAAAAGATGCCCACTATCACCACTCCTATTTAATATTGTCTTAGAAGTACTTGCTCAAGCACTGAGGTAATAAAAGGATGTTAAAGGCAACCAGATTGGAAAAGAAGAAGCAAAAATTTCATTATTTGCAGACATGATCCTATACATAGAAAGCCCTGAGAAATCTACAAGAAAGCTTCTAGAACTTATGAAGGAGTTCAGTAATATCACAGGCTATTAGATCAATGCTCAAAAATCAGTAGCATTTCTGTACACCAAGAAAAAGCAATTTAAGGAGGAAATCAAGAAAAAAACACCATTTGCAATCACAAATAAAAGAATCAAACACCTAGGAATAAATTTTACTAAAGATGTAAAGGACTTATAGAAAAAAAAACTACACAATACTCTTAAAGGAAATAAAAGAAGACCTAAATAAATGGAAGAATATTCCCTGATCATGGATAGGAAGACTAAACATCATCAAGATGTCTATCCTACTCAAACTAATCTACAGATTTAATGCAATATCAATAAAAGCAACAGTATTTTTTAAGGAACTGGAAAAACTATCTACAAAATGTATTTGGATAGGTAAGAGGGCCCAAATTGTCGAAGACATATTGAAAAAGAAAAATGAAGTTGGAGATATCACATTATCTGACTTTAAAACATACTACAAAGCTACAGTCCTCAAAACTGCCTGGTATTGGCACAAGGATAGACCTACTAACCAATGGAACTGAATTGAGAGTTCTGATATAGATCCTCACATATACAGTCATCTGATATTTGACAATGCCACCAAGCCCTCTCAGTTGGGAGAGAAGGGCCTTTTTAACAAGGGGTGTTTGGAGAACTAGATATCCATATCCAAAAGAAAGAGAGAGGAATACCATCTCCCACCTTATACAAAAATCACCTCAAGATGGATCAAAGATCAAAATATAAGAGCCAAAACCTTAAAGACCTTGGAAGATAATGTAGGGAAGCATCTACAGGACCTAGTAATAGGAAATGTTTTCATGAACTCCACACCCAAAGCACGAGAAGCAAGATTAAAAAAAGATAAATGGGACCTCCCCAAAATTAAAAACTTCTGCACCTTAAAGGACATTATTAAGAAAATAAAAAGGCAGCCTACCCAATGGGAGAAAATATTTGGCAACCATATATCTGATAGGAGCCTAATATCCTGCAAATATAAAGAAAACCTACACCTTGAAAATAAAAAGACAAACAACCCATTTAAAAAATGGGCAAGTGACCTGAAAAGATACTTCTCCAAGGAAAAAATACAAATGGCTGAAAAGGACATGAAAAAATGCTTGACATTGCTAGGTATTAGGGAAATGCAAATCAAAACTACAATGAGATATCATCTTACACCCATCATAATGGCAGTTATTAAAAAAAGACCAGACTGTAAGTGTTGGAGAGGATGTGGAGGAATGGGAGCCCTCATCCACTGCTGGTGGGATTGTGGAATGATCCAGTCACTGTGGAGGACAGTTTGGTGGTTCCTCAGAAATCTAACAATAGATCTTCCATATGATCCAGCAATTCCAGTACTGGGTATATAACCAGAAGAATTGAAAGCAAAGACATGAACAGATATATGCACACCATATTCATAGCGGCATTGTTCAAAATTGCCAAAAGTTGGAATCAGCCCGGTGCCCATCAACAGATGAATGAATAAACAAAATATGGTACATACATACAATGGAATATTACTCAGCTGTAAGAAGGAATAAAGTGCTAACACACAGAATAGCATGGATGAATCTTGAAGACCTTATGTTGATTGAAGCAAGCCAGGCATTGAAAGATGAACAGTATATGAACTCACTGATTTGAACTGCAGAAAGTGAGCATTCTCTGAGAGCCATTGTCTTAAAGATAGGTTAACAAGGGAGAGAAAGAGAAGAGAAGGTTGAGAGCCATCATGCATATGTACATAATCTATGGTAAATTGATAGAGTATATTTGCATATTGAAGGATAGGACAGGTGAGTAGACATTACTGGGTTCGGTGGTGCAGGGTTGACAGGTGGGTAGATTTGGAAGGATGGGTTAGTATACCAAGGATACTGGGAGGAGAGTTGGGAGGGGAACTAGGTGAACATGGAATTTGTGGGCATGATATTGAAAGTGTAGGAGTGGGAATGCTCTTTTGGCAGTATGACAAGGTAGTCTCACTAGTTTAGGGTGTAGGTTGGGGAGGCATTCATGAAGGGCTGCATCTGGAGTAGGCTTCTGGGGAATGTGTGAGTGTTCATCCTGTCATAAGGTGTTGTTTTGGGGAGTGGAGACCCACACGGTGAGTGGGAAGAAGATGGACCCCCGTCTTTGAGAGGACCGATTCACCCAGAAACAGACAGGTGGGTGTCTCTTAGGCACAAAGATGGATCCTAATAGGAGAGGATAATCAGCATGTTAAGACCTCTTGTTGCGTATAACTATGAATCTTGTCATCCAATGAGTCAAGACAAGAGAGTGTCATGAGCCCCAAAGAGATGGGGAGGAAGGAACAGAAAAGATCAAACAGGGGGCATGGGAAATGTTTTTCATTACCTTACAGAATGAACACAGGACATGGTAAATATCATCAAAAATTCTTAAACTGTACCATCTAAATTGTAAACTATACTGTAAACCATTGGCAATGTTTAATAGCTATGCTTCACTATCTGCATAACAGTTATAACAATGCTACCATTCACATAAAAAAGGTTTTAATATGGGGTGAGGAAAGGGGTAGGAGGTTGGGTATATGGGAGTCTCTAGTATTCTGTGTGTGACTTTGCTTGGACCTAAAACTTCTTTGAAAATTAAATGAAAATTCGGGAGACACTGGGAAGTGAGAGGGGGCAGGTGCAACAGTACAGACTGGACACCCAATAACGCAGTGATTAAAGGAAAAATGTAAAAAAAATTAATTTTTTTGTTTTTTCCCATTTATTGAATATCCCAATCCTTTAATTTTTTTTATTTCTAGTGTTTTTTTTTAAGTTGCCATGTATTTTCTCTCTTATATTTAAACTTATCTTCATTACTTCATTTTCCTATTAATTGTATTTGGCTATTATATGGGCTTCATCTTCAAGGAAGGTTTGGATCACAGAAGTGTTACAGAGGGGACAGGAGAGGATCATTGGTGGGAGTTGTCTGGGAAGGGGATTTCATGGGAGGAAGTTCATCTGAATATACATGAAAGATATATAAAATTGTTCAAATGATCAAGGGGTGGGGCACGGTCACAGTGGGTAGACAATTACCCAACAAGTGAGGGAATACTGATTTCCCAGCTGGGAGAGCTCTGCCACATTCTCCAAGGGAGCAGCAATAGTCCCCCGAGTGCAGGGGCAGTGTCTGGCAAAGGAGTAGGGTTCACTGAAGGGTTCTTGTTATTGGTGACTAGCCTTACGAGTCTTCGTTCTTGTAGTTGAAACTTAGCCTACTGTTATGGGGTGCCTAAGGGTTGCCACCTGAAAGCCTCCTTGTTGCTCAAATGTGGCCTCTCTCTAAGCCAAACACACCACATGAATGCCTTACTTTCCCCCAGCGTGGGACTTGACACCCGGGGATGAGCCTCCCTGCAACGAGGGATTAATACCAAGTGCCAACTGGCAATACGACTGGAAAAAGACCTTGAATACAAGGGGGGAAAGGTAAAGACAAATGTGTTCATGTGGCTAAGAGACTTCAAAGAGAGTCGGGATGTCATCCCAGAGGTAACACTTACGCACACCTCAGTAGGATCTCATCGAACATCAAAGTGGATATCATCCCACACAGAGGGGATTCAAAGGCCTCTGGAGACATGCAGGTCCTATTTAAGGGGGGATAGCTCTAGGGATTCATGACTTATCAGTGGGCTCTACCTTGGAATCTGTGCTCCTGAGAGTGACAGAGTTGGACTCAAATAAGTCCTCCCTGCACATGGTCCATCAGTCCCTTCTATCTAAACCTATATGTGATGCTGGAGTTTGTAGGTGTATTACAGAGACTGGAGCCTTGGGCCTGCCCATGTGCCAGCTGTGCCTGGAATTTCTGTGGAACTGCAACTCCTACTCTACAGCTCAATGGACTCACCAAAGTCAGCTTGTGAGGAGACGATGATGGACAACGTCATCCCAGGAAATGGAGAGAGCCTGCAGCTGCAGTCAGAATAATGCCATCCACCATATCCATAGGATATAAGCCCCCTCTCACTTGGAGGTGGAGATGACATCACCATCCCAAACTCCTCAGAATTGGGGGAAGTGTTATAGACTAGAGTATATTAATGGTATTCTGTTGTAGACATAATGTGATTCAAACAATGGAAGAAAATACAACAGTGAATTGGAGCCAGTGGCCACTGGACACTTTTGGGTCAGGGAAGGAAAAAGCAGTTGTAATACAGGTGCTTTTTCAGGACTTGGGAATTATCCTGAGTAACATTACAACGACAGATATAGGGCATTTTTACATCAGCATATAACATGCAGAACTGTGTGGTGTGAGAGTGGAGTCTACAATGTGAACTATGGTCCATGCTTAGTGGCAAAGCCCCAGGATGTGTATATCCATTGCCGGTGATATGCCACAGTAATGAAAGATGCTTATGTGGGATGTTATGGGAGGTGTGGGAAGTGGGGAAAAAGGAAATCCCTGTAATTTTTGTGTAACATTTATGTAATCTAAACATCATTTAAAATATATACAAAAAAACAAAAACAGAAAAAACAATCATGCATATTGGACAGAATTCCCATATATCACTCCCCACCAACACCTTGCATTGCTGTGGAACATTTGCTACATATTATGAGAGAACACCATCAGACTATTACTCTTATGGCCCATAGCGTACACTTGGTCTATTTTTCCATACTCCCTGTTATTAACACCATGTATTAGTGTTGTACATTTGTTATAGTTCATGAGAGAATGTTATCATATTTGTACTGTTAACCACAGTCCATGGGGAAGGAGTACTTTTAAAACTCATTGAAAAGTGTCTGGCTCAGAGAAGATGTTCATTGACAGCAATTATTGTAACTATATCCCAGTTCAGCATTTGCTAAGCAACTTGTGTCCTCTGAAAGGTCTCCTGTACAGGAAGTGAGTCTGGCCATGTCTTACTCCTAGTAGACAAGAGGGTGTAGTCTTGGACAGGAGTCCTCCCAGGCCTTCCATTTGGAGCACAATGCCCAAGAGATTAATTGTTGTTGGGTGAATATTGCCCACAGAAAGCTATCAGGTTCCAATCCTTGGATAATATTAGTGCTGCTTTTCTGGCAAAATGGCCATTGCACATGTGATTTACCTATGGATCTTGGAATGGATTATCCAGAAGGGACTTCAGCTCATTCACAAGTGTCTTTACAAGAGTGAGGCAGAGGACGTCCACACACAGAAAAGGAAGAGCCATGTCATCAGGGCGATGGAGATTGGAGAGATGCAACCAAAATCATAGAATGCCGGAAGCCACCAGAAATCAGAGGAGGAAAGGAACAGATTTTCCCTAGAGCTCTGAGGTAACCCAGTCCTGTTAGTACCTTGATTTCAGCCCAGTGAAACTGATTTTGGACCTCTGGCCTCTAAGGGTGTAAGAGAATATATTTTTATTATTTTTCAGCAACCAAGTTTATAGTAAATTGTTTTAGAAGCCAGAGGGAACCAATACTCCCTCAATCTACATTATTAGATTCATGGACATAGTCTCTGACATCTTCACTCTGGTTCCAAGAAGACACAGTAAGAATTTTAAGATTTTTTCCAACATGTTTGTATATGATCCAGTCTGGGAATATCTGTAAGGCTGCAGTTTCTCAGTCACTCAAATTATTCCACTAACAGTTTCTCATCCTCCAGCTTATATGCAAACTCAAATGTATATAATTCATAAACATTTGTTAATAACTCAGATATGAAATGCTAGATTGCCCTATTCTCCCTAGTGTAGATTATTTTATTTGTCTTTATTATTTATCTATGTCCTTATATTCTCTGACTTTTATGTGGCAATGTGACATGATTTTTCTTATAAAATATGCGCTGATATGAAAAAAAGACCTGCAAATTTCCACCCCTTCTCTTGCTCTTACTTCCTGTCATTAGATTGGTCATATCTCACACATAGGGGATGCTCCCTGATCCTGGTCCTGGAACAAAGCAGTAGGTGGGTCAGAACTACAGCCAACATGTACTATGAGTGAGCAATAAAACTTCATTATTGAAAGTCCCTCGAATTTGGGGAGTTTCTGTTACCACAACCAGATGGCTTTGGAAATCAGAACACTTACTCATTATGTTGTAAATTCGTGCAGCTATTGTGTGAGAGAGTTTGGCAATACCTCAGGAAACTAAGTATAGAACTACCATGTAGTTCAGCAATCCCACTTCTGGGTTTATACCCAAAGGAATTGAAAACAGTTATACAAACAGGTATTTACACAGTGATGCTCAAAGCAGCATTACTCAAAATTATCAAGAGATGGAAGCAACCCAAGTGCTCATCAAATGATGAATGGGTATATAAAATGTGCTATATAAATACAAGAAATGAAATATTATTCAGTCATAAAAAGGAATGAAGTACTGAAATATGTGGCAACATAGATGAACCTTGAAGACAGAAAAGGTCAAAGATTTAATGATCTCACTGATACAAAACAACTAGAATAAGCAAACATATAGAGTCAGTATCTAGAATATAGGTTACTAGGGAACAGGTGTGGATAGGGAATGGGAAGTTAAGGCTTAAAATGTAAAATGGTCCCATTTGGAATGATGGAAATGTTTTGGTGATGGATGGTGGTGATGGTAGAACAATATTATGAGCACAATTAACAGCACTGAAATACATATCTGAATGTGAGTAAAAGAAAAAATGTTCTGTTGTATATATGGTAAGAGAATAGTTGTTTTTTTTTTTAAAGTATCCATGGAACTACAGTTAGCAAACAGTGAACCTTGAGTAAATCATGGATTTAGTTTACAGTATAAGTATAAAAGTGTGCTTTCATCAATTGTAACAAATGTTTGATTCCAATGCAAGTTGGAAGGGTGGTATATGGGACTCCTATATTTTTTGCATGATTTTTCTGTTAAACCACAACTTTTCAATAAGGAAAAAATGAAAAATAAATAATGTCCTCCAAGTTCGTCTATGTATAGAATTCCATTGCATTTGTGCTCCATAATTTGTTTATCCATTCATCAGTTGATGGGCACCTGGGCTGTTTCCAATTTTGAGCTATCTCGAATAATGCTGCTTGAACATTAGTGTGCAGATGTCTATTTGTGTCACTGTTTTCAGTATTTCTGGTTGTAAATTTACCAATGGTATTGCCAGTTGCCATGGCAAGTCTATATTCAACTTCTTTAGGAACTGCTAAACAGTGTTTCACAGTGGCTGTACCATTCTACATCCCCACCAACAACGATTAAGCATTCCCATTTCCCCACATCCTCTCCAACATATACATTTTTCTGACTTTTTAATAGTGACCAGTCCAGTTGGTGTGAAATATCTCGTAATTTTTATTTGTATTTCCCTATTCGCTAGTGATGTTTAACAATTTTTCATGTGTTTCTTTGCCTTCTTTGTTTTTTCTTTGGACAGTTGTTTTTTCAAGTCTTTTGCCGATTTTTTCATTGAATAGTTTGTCTTTTTATTGTTCAGTTGTATGATCTCCTTATATATCATGGATATTAAACCCTTATCAGACATGTGATTGACAAATATTTTCTCTAATTGAGTCAGCTAAATTTTCACCCTTTTGACAAAGTCCTTTGAAGTGCAAAAGTGTTGAAATTTGAGGAAGTCCCATTTTTCTATTTGTTGTTGTTGTTGTTGTTGTTGCTTGTACTTAGGGTGTAAGTTTTAAGAGACTACTATATACCACAACATCTTAAAGATGTTTTCCTACCTTTTCTTCTAGGAATTTTATTTTATTTTATTTTTTATAATTAGGTCCTTGATCCATTTTGAGTCAATTTTTGTATAAGGTGTGAGATAGGGGTCTTCTTTCTTTTATTTTGGATATGGCTATCCAGTTCTCGCAGCACCAGTTGTTGAAGAGACTGCTCTGGTCCTGCTGGGTTGACTTAAAAGCCTTTTCAGAAATCATTTGAGGTTTAAATTTCTGAACTGTTGTTGTATTAAATAAGTTTGAATACAAAAGAACAGTAAATGATATATTAGAACTATTATTATTTATTTCATAACTAGTTTTTTTGTTAAAATTAATTCTACTTCTGGAAAACGCAAAGCCTTCACTGTATATGCCTCCCACCTCCTGGGAGTTACTATCTATTATGGCACTACATTTGTTACATATTTAAGACCAAAGAATTCCTACTCCTTGGGAAAGGATCAAGTGGCCTCTATATTTTATACTATGGTGATCCCCATGCTCAATCCACTCATTTATAGTCTTAGGACTAAAGAAGTAAAAAATGCTCTAATTAGAGTCATGCAAAGAAGAGAGATCTCCACACAATTGAAAGGACAGTGATGCTGAATTTTAAAGTGCATTTCTTCTTTATTTCCTATTTGGGAATTACTTGGTGTCTCTCTAAATACAGCAGCATTTTTAAATTAATTTGAATTTATGTTGAGCCTTCCTATATTAGACCACACATGATCTGGAACATTTCCAACAATATGTTTTTAGAAATCTACCTAGTAGTTGGATTCCATGAAATATTTGTTGAAGTAGCAGTTAAATGTATGTGTTTTTAAGAGCAACGTTATAGAAATCCCCATGTATATTCCATATTGAAAGAATTTTATTATGGAAAGCAATTTTTGAGGTTATTTATTCTGTAGAGAACTAATATAGCACAGTCTTAAAGAGTGCTGATTTGGACTGAAAAACCAAGGGTTTAGAAATTTGATCTGTCAACTTTTTCACTGTATATTCCTAGTCACTGAAACTTTAAATCTAGTCTACTCAATTGTACATGGAAAATAATTCTAAATCCATAGTGTTACCTTAAAGATTAAATCAGATGACGAATAGAAATAATTTAATGCAGTATTAATAAATTTTGACCAAGATAATCAGAACGCTTATATTCTTTCAAAATTTTAAATTCACAATAGCTTTTGTTATGAAAATATTCACTGTATTTTATAAAAAAATTACCTTATCTTACTCATAAACATACAGCTAAATAGAAAAAAAGAGAACTTCAACATTTACTTTAAGGGAAAGCAAAATATTGTGATATAATTAAGTTATAGAAAAATTACTTGAACATTGAAGGAAATTTGATAAATATTTTAGATTATTGTAGAAAATAAAAATATCTTATCCATTTTTGAGAGTTTTGTTCATTGGCTTTTAGACTAATCATATATATATAATATATATATAAATTTCTTCATTTTCTGTTTCTAATTTTCAGCTGTTTTTCCCATTCATCAGTATAAACTTTGGTAATTTATTTTTCATAAAAACTTGTGAGATAAATATTTTCTGCGTTTGTCAGAGAAATAATCTCATCTTATAAGGCCTTAAGGCTTGAAGTTTTATAAATTCAGATGGTAAAATAAATGCGTGAAATTATACTTCTTTTGTGCCTTCCTGCCTACCAGTTGAAAACACTACCATTTTGTGATGTATTAACAAGCTTCAGTATTTACTATTGTTATGTTTAATTTCAATATGACTGAAAAATTATTTCTTTTTTCTTGGTTTCTATAAGTTTATGTCCTTTAAAAAGAGGTAGATTTTTCAGTTAAATTTTTGCTCCATCTGTTTAAGAATTTCAATAGCAAAAATTTGCAAAGCTAAGAATTGATAATGAATCCAAATTTTGTGGCATCACATAAATTTTAGTTAGGTAGCTGCTAATATTTCCTATTAATGGTGCCTCGACATAATCTGAACTTGCAGTTTTAATTTTCAATATTCAATGTATACTTAAGAAAATATGTTTTTTTCATTTTCCTATATCTGGTTATTTTTATTTAGACATAAGCAATAATTAGTAGATATATTTTCCCTTCATATGATTTGTATCCTTTTAAATTTTTATCAAAGTATTGTTTGTAGACTATTTGTTAATTTGCTTAAATGATTTTAGAAATATTAAAATAAAGTTCAGTCACTGGTTTAGGATTAAATTTTAATAAATTCTCACCAGTTAATCACTGTTAATTGGTTATTCAAATACTTATAATGTGTGTTATTACCTCTACATACTGAATTTACCTAAAATTTTTACTATCATATATAATGTCCATATAAATATCTGTATTAACATTTAATTTTACTCTGAACTCTATGTTGTATAGAGTCTATATTTATAACAATTCCTCTTTAATTTTTTGCAATTAAGTGTCTTTGATAAGGATTTTTAAATAATATTCTTTGTAATTAGTTTTTCCCATGCATTGTGTCTTTTCTTATATTTTTAAGCCCTTTATATTTTCTGTTCTTTATTATAATCTATGCTGGACTTGTTTTCTTTTATGTACATTTTTATAATTTAGAAAATGTATCCTGTTAGTTTGTGTTGCCAATGATGCTCAACAGTTTCTCTAATTTTTCAGTCAATAATAAGTTCAGAAATTGCTTATGTTATAATTAAATTCAGATGACCCTGTCCTTTAATAATATATTCTATAAAGCATTTATGGTGTTATTAAATGAATGTATTATAAATTTTGGGCAATTTGTAAACACTAAAATATCTGCATTGTCCCTCTATTTTCCCTATTCATATCAGTGCATATCGTATTTTATGTAAGAGGTGGTCTGAAGTATTCTTAAGACAAAATCCTTTTGCCTGTGATGATAGGTCAAAATTTTATATATTATAAAGGTGGAACTACTTGAAAAATGACAAAGAAATTAAGACTGGAATAGAACATACATGAACAATAGTTTTTGTTCACAAATAATTGATACTATATAATTACAGTAAAAGTAGATTATATTTGCTGAGCATCTGAGTGTCAGACAATATTCAAAGGTATTTAGGTATATAATTAACATAGTTTATCTTCACAGGATAGCACTCAGGTAGATACATATAATATCTA
>JAQZBX010049964.1:0-19785 GCA_029593785.1 Cabassous unicinctus | reverse complement strand
TCCCTGGAGCCCTCTTTGTCTGTTGTCGCAGGCCCAGAGGCCCGAGAATTCTAAAGAGTCTTCAGTGTGGGGAAGGGTGCCGGCAGCAGCAGCTGCCACTGGTTCCAACTCAGGGTTCTGTCGTCACGATTTCCCTCTTTTGTCCCTCTCTCCTCTGGGTGGTGTGCAGCCTTCACCTGCTGTCCTGAACCCTAGAAGATCTTTTTTGGAGCTGTTTCAGCCTGTCCTCTACCTATTTTTCTGGAGAAGAGATTCTTGTGTCTTACTAGTCTGCCATCTTCCCAGAATTCTCACCAGCTACTTATTCAGCCAAGAATTCTTTAACCAGCAAAATTGTCCTTCAGAGATGAAAGTAAGTATAAAATATTCACAAACAAACATAAACTAAGGGAATTTGCAAAAAAGAATCCACGTTTGCAGGAAATATTAAAGGAAGCTTAGAACCTGAAAGAAAAAGTCAGGAGAGAGAGGCCTGGAGGAGAGTAGAGAAGAAAGACTAGCAGAAAAGATAACCAAAAGAGTAAGAAGACAGACAAAAATATGATATGGCATATGAAAACCAAAGAATAAAATAATGCATTTATAGTAATATCATTGAATGTGAATATATTAAACTCTCCAATCAAAAGATACGGGCTGACAGAATGAATAAAAAAACTAGAGCCATCCATATGCTGCTTACAAGAAACTCACCTTACATCCAGGGACACAAACTGGCTGAAAGTGAAAGGTTGGAAAAAGATACTCCATGCAAATAGTAATCATTTGAACAATGAACATTATGATAAACAAACAGACCTAACAGGCTGTGATGGTTAGGTTAATTTGTCAACTCGGCCAGTAATTGTATACAGGTGTTTGCTCCAGCAAGCACTGGGCTAATTGTAATAAAAGAGCATTTATGGACTTTGATCACCTGTGAGTTTACTGCGTAGATGGCTGATTACATCTGCATCAATCAGGGAGATTGCATCATCAATGGGTAAGCTTTTATCCAATCAGTTGAATGCCTTAAAAGGGGAAGTGATTTCAACATTCAGAGAGAATTTCCCAGCTCCTTGTTGGACAGGCAACTTCTCTCAGAAACTCATCAAGGACCTTTTATGAGACTTTCATCGGAGCCCCTGGTTTGCAGCCTGCCTGTGGAACCTGGACTTGTGCATCCCCACAGTCGTGTGAGAGACTCTTTTAAAATCTCATATTATTGACAGATATCTCCTGTTGATTCTGTTTCCCGAGAGAACTCTGACTAATACACAGACATATACAGAACGCTGCATCCAAACAGTGGGTTATACATTCTTCTCAAGTGCCTATGGATCTTTCTCCAGGATAGACCACATGTTTGGGCACAATGCAGGTCTCAATAAATATAAAAAGATTGAAATTATACAAAGCACCTTCTCAGATCATAATGGTATGAAACTGGAAAGCAATAATAGACAAGATAAAAGTAAATTCGCAAATATGTGGCAGTTGAACAACACACTCCTAAATAATCAGTGGGTCAAAGAAGAAATTGCAAGGGAAATCAGGAAATATATTGAGACAAATGAAAATGAGAACACAACTTATCAAATCTTATGGTATACAGTTATGGCAGTCTTGAGAGGGAAATTTGTAGCCCTAAACACCTATATTAAAAAAGGAAAAAGAGCTAAACTCAAAGAGTTACCTGAACAACTATAGAAACTAGAAAAAGAATAGCAAACCAATCCCAAAGCAAGCAGAAGGAAAGAAATACTAAAGATTAGAGCAGAAATAAATGAAATTAAGAACCAAAAAAAATAGAGAAAAATCAGCAAAACCAAAAGCTGGTTCTTTGAGAAGATCAATAAAATTAACAAACACCTAGCTAGACTAACAAAAAAAAAAAAGAGAGAGAGAAAGAGAAGATGCAAATAAATACAATCAGAAATGAAAGGGGGAGAGTTACAGAAATAAAAAGGATCATAAGAGGATATTATGAGGGAAGCATATGTGGCTCAAGTGATTGGACATCCGTCTACCATATGGGAGGACCTGGGTTCGTTCCCCAGGACCTCCTGGTAAAAATGTGAGCAGGCAAGCCAGGCCCGCACGGTGAGCCAGACCCATGCAGCGAACCATGCAATATGAAGAGGCAACAAAAGAGAGACACAGGGGAGAGTCAAGGTGAGTTATGCCAGAAATCAGGAACTGAGGTGGCACAAGTGATAGGGTGCCTCTTTCCCACATCGGATGTCCCTAGGATTGAATCTTGATGAAGCCTGGAGGAGAAAAATGAGAAGAGAAGGCAAGAAACAGACATAGAAGATCACCCAGCGAATGGACACAGACAGTAAGTGGCAGGGGGAAGGGGGGAGAGGATATTATGAGAAACTATAGCCAACAAACTAGACAGCCTAGATTAAATGAATAAATTCCTAGAAATGCACAAATGACCTTCACTGATGCTACAAGAACTACAAGAACTTAACAAACCAATCACATTTAAAGACGTTGAATCCATCATCAAAAATCTCGCAGCAAAGAAAAGTCCAGGACCAGATGGCTTCACAAGTGAATTCTACCAAGCATTCTGAGAAGAATTAAAAGCATTATACACCATGACCAAGTGGGATCTATTCTTGGTATGCAAGGGTGGTTCAATATAATAAAATCAATCAACATAATACACCAAATTAACAAATTGAAGGAAAAAAACCACATGATCATCTCAAATGACACAGAAAAGACATTCAACAATATCCAGCATCCTTTTTTGATAAAAGCACTTCAAAAGATAGGAATAAAAGGAAAATTCCTCAATATGATAAAAGGCATATATGAGAAACCCACAGCCAACATCGAACTCAATGGGGAAAGGTTGAAAGCTTTCCCTCTAAGATCGGGAACAAGACAAGGATGCCCACTGTCACCATTGTTATTCAACATTGTACTAGAAGTTCTAGCTAGAGTAATTAGACTAGGGAAAAAAATTAAAGGCATCCAAATAGGAAAAGAGGAAGTAAAACTCTCACTGTTCATGGATGACATGATCCTGTACTTTGAAAATTCTGAAGTATCCACGACAAAGCTACTTGAACTTATAAATGAATTCAGCGAAATGGCAGGATACAAGATCAACACGCAAAAATTAGCAATGTTTTTGTACACTAGTACTGAACAACCAGAGGAGGAAATCAGGGGGGAAATTCCATTTACATTAGCAACAAAAAGACTCCAATACCTAGGAATTAATTTAACCAAAGAAGTATAGGACCTATATGCAGAAAACTATAAAACAATGCTAAAAGAAATTTTTAAAAGACCTAAACAAATGGAAAGACATTCTGTGTTCGTGGGTTGGAAGAATAAATATTGCAAAGATGTCAATCTTACCCAAACTGATCTATAGATTCAATGCAATAACAATAAAAATTCCAACAGCCTACTTTACAAACTTAGAAAAGGCAATTACCAAATTCATTTGGAAGGGAAAGTGCACCCAAATAACCAAAAACATTTTAAAACAGAGAGTGACGTGGGAGGAATTTCACTGCCTGACCTTGAAACATATTACAAAGCTACAGTGGTCAAAACAGCATGGTACTGGCATAAAGATAGCCACATTGATCAGTGGAATAGAATTGAGAATCCAGTAATAAACCCTCACCCATAGAGTCAACTGTTTTTATTTTATTTTATTTTATTTATTTATTTATTCCCCCTTCTCGTTGTTTTGCTCTCACTCTCTGCTCTCTGTGTCAGCTCGTTTTCTGTTTAGGAGGCACCAGGAACTGAACCTGGGACCTCCCATGTCAGAGAGAAGTGCTCAATCGCTTGAGCCACCTCAGCTCCCTGCTTTGTTGTGTCTCTCATTGTCTTTCCTCTTGTGTGTCCTTGTTAGTATCATCTTGTTGCATCAGCTCGCCATGCTTGCCCATCATGCCAGCTCACTGTCTTGCTTGTCTTCTCCAGGAGGCACTGGAAACCGAACCCAGGACCTCCCGTGTGGTAGGTGAGAGCTCAGTTGGTTGATTCACATCTGCTTCCCTAAACTGGTGGTGGTTTTTTTTTTTAAGATTTATTTATTTATTTCTCCCCAACCCATTGTTGTTTTTCACTTGCTGAATCAGTTTGTCTTCCTTGTTTCTTTAGGAGGCACCGGGAGCTGAACCTGGGACCTCTGATGTGGGAGGGAGGTGCCTGATCGCTTGAGCCACCTCCACTCCCTGCTTTGTTGTGTCTCTCATTCTGTTTTTCCTCCCCATGTCTCTTGTGTCATCTTGTTGCGTCAGCTCGCCTCATGTGCCCGTCGTGTCAGCTCGCTGTCTTCTTTAGGAGGCACCAGAATCCAAACCAGTAACCTCCCATGTGGTAGCAGGAGCCCAGTCACCTGAGCCACATCCAATTCCCCCCTCAACTGGTTTTTGACAAACCTACCAAGTCCATGCTAATGGGACAAAACAGTCTCTTCAACAAGTGGTGTTAGGACAACTGGATATCTGTAACCAAAAGAATGAAAGAGGACCCCTATCTCACCCCCTATACAAGAATCAACTCAAAATGGATCAAAGATCTAAATATAAAAGCCAGGACCATAAAACTACTAGAAGAATATGTAGGGAAACATCTTCAAGACCTTGTCGTAGGTGGTGGTTTCTTGGACCTTATACCTGAAGCACGTGCAACAAAAGAAAAAATGGATAAATGGGACCTCCTCAAAATTAAACACTTTTGCACCTCACAGGACTTTGTCAGAAGGGTGAAAAGGCAGCCAACTCAATGGGAGAAAATATTTGGAAATCACATGTCAGATAATGGTTTAATATCCAGGACATATAAAGAAATGTTACAACTCAACAATAAAAAGACAAATGACCCAATTAAAAAATGGGCAAAAGATTTGCATAGACATTTGTCCAAAGAAGAAATACAAATGGCAAAAAAACACATGAAGAAATCGTCAACATCATTAATGATTAGGGAAATGCAGATCAAAACTACAATGAGATATCATTTCACACCTATTAGAATGGCCACTATTAAAAAGACAGTGAACTACATGTGTTGGAGAGGCTGTGGAGAGATAGGAACACTTATTCACTCTTGGTGGGAATGCAGAATGGTACAGCCACTGTGAAGGACTGTTTGGCAGTTCCTAAAAAAGCTGAATATAGACTTACCACGTGACCCTGCAATACCACTACTGGGTATATACCCAGAAGAACTGAGAGCAGTGACACGAACAGACATCTGCACACCGATGTTTGTAGCATCATTATTCACCATTGCCAAAAGTTGGAAACAACCCAGGTGTCCATCAATGGATGAATGGATAAACAAATTGTGGTATAGTCACATGATGGAATTTTATGCAGCTGTAAGAAGAAATGAAGTCGAAAGCTATGACAACATGAATAAACTTGGAGGACATTATGTTGAGAAAAGCAAGCCAGACACAAAAGGACAAATAGTGTATGATTGCATTACTATGAATGAAATACATTGTGTAACATATTGTATGATTTAAAAATTTTTTATATGTATCCAGTACATTTAATTGAGAAATGTATGTTTATATTCAACTGTGTTTTCTTTTTATTTTTAATTATTGTTTATATTTTCAATTATTAAATGTACAAAATAAGTTTAAAAAAATTTTTTAAACTAAGAAAAAAATAAAAGTATTGAGAGACTGGAAAAAAAAGACTAACAGCAAAAAAACAAAACATAGCATTACTGAGCAAATTCTGAACATAAACCCAGTTCCGTATCATCTAGCTTCTAAACCTTTGAAATAAATTGCAGTATGTTACAATTAGTACTAACGCTAAACTAAAGGGCAGGAGATGGACAGAGAGGCTAATTCCATTGAATGGAGCAGCTGGGGGTTCCCTTCCTGCACAGCATGTGCTATAGCTAGTTCTGGCCCGTGAGTGCACCATAGTCAATAGCCATGTGGAGGTAGCAGCGTGCCGGGGTTAAGGCTCAGGTTCCGGGGGCCAAAACCTAATCCCAAGCCCACTTAGTAGCCAGATGGCCTTGGGCAGCTCACTTCACCTCACCAGGCCTCAGTTTTCTTATCTGTGAAAGAGTAACTATCCAACAGAGTTGTTGTTAGGAGATAATAGGTATAAATAACTTAGCCCAGTATCGCAGCAGAGTAAGAAAGTTTTATAAATAATACTTAGATATTATCATCAGTTTCTGCAATAGACATTAAATCTTTCCTGAATAATGGTTGCAAAAATATCAAAATCACATCATGACAACTCTTGCAGAAGAGGATATGCTTACACTCATTTATACAATTTTCTGTGCATGGACAGGCTCAGGCCTACACTTTTTAAAAGAACCAGCCCATGTACATGTATAGAATATCTCCGAAAGGACACATTTTTGGGAAGAGAACTAGGGAGTGGGAGTAAAGGTGGCAGGAAAATTACTTTTTACTCTACGTGCTTATTTTTCTTTGAGGAAGAATCAGGGATTGAACCCACAACCTCGTACATGGGAAGCTGGCACTCAACCTCTTGAGCTACATCTGCTCCCCTCTATAGCCTTTTAAACCTTTCAAATGTTATAGAGTACATTCAAAATTGTATAAACAGAGTGAGAAATAAGCACTAACGATATGAAGAGAGGATTCACAGAAGAGGAAATACCAAGAACTGGAAGCAAGTTAAATGTCCACCAGCAAGGAGAGGCTTAAATAATTGATGATACACTCATAGTGTGGAATACTATGCATGACTAAGCTACCTGTTGAAAAATGTAGTCTCTTTTTATGTTTATTAGCTCTTGGTATTTTCTCTAAGCCAAAAATTTTTCAATTGAGAGTATCAAATGTTAACAACAGACATTTTCACACTCTGCTCATGAGAGAGGCAGGTCTGTACGCATTGATGTTGAAAGATCTCCAAGACATTAAGTGAAACAGCAAGACATAAAATAATATAGAGAGTGGAGACATTAAGTGAAACAGCAAGACATAAAATAATATAGAGAGTGGGCTACTATTTATTCAAAAGAAGTTTAAAAATGATGAAACCTGTTCTTTTCATATATGTACATATATGTATGTATGTATATATATGGTCCAGAAGGACACCATCAAGCTTTTGACAGAGGTTACTTTCCGGGAGAAGAATGACCCAGCACCACTCGCCAGCCCATGTAACACCTTTCTGAGAATTAGAAAAAAAAGGCTCCCTTTCTTCCAGACAATTTACTGCCATCTGCTGGAAAATATCGTTTAAAAAGTAAAAATTAAGTGCCAAGTGAATAGCACCGTTAGGGTTGCTCAGGACACAGCCTATATACGCTCTGTAGAGGGCATTCCCTTTATGTGTAATGACTGCACTTTTTTATAGTAAGACAGAAATCAGGTTTTAATCTGAAGTCTAAGCAAAATAAGTTAAATTGGCCACATGGATAAACACTAGCTGGTTTTCAACGTGCTGAAATTTAGCACGCCATCCATTCCAGCGCACAAAGACAGCGACGTCCCAGAGCGGTGAGGTTTGTGGGTTAGGTCACTGCCAGCCTCAGAGACGTACCGCCTGCAGGTGCGGGGAGGAGCTCAGCGGCAGCAACGCTGGGGTGACACACACCGGACACATTAACTGCCTGCCAAATCCTTCCTTTCAGATAGCAGGAATGCAGTTAATTCTTGCATAATGAAGTAAATGCAGTATCGTTTCTTAGTAGTACCAGGTGTACATTTTCTTGCTTCTCTGTATGTTTCAGATTGTGTTTTAGGGGGACGGATGTGGCTCAAATGGCTGGGCATCCGTCTCCCATATGTGAGGGACCCAGGTTCGATCCCCAGGACCTCCCGGTAAAAAAAAAAAAAAAAGATTGTATTTTGGAGGCAAGAGGAGTGGTAAGGTATTTGCACCAACTGCTCATGGCAGCTTAGAACATTTTGCAATATTAAACAATCCAAGTTACCGTTAAATTTCTATATATGTGAGTTTAGACTTGGGATACTGATTCTTTGTACTGACAAGCCAAATGGACATTGAACATTAGAATTATGAAGTTTTTTTTTATTTTATCTGAAAACATTAAGTAATATTTTGTTAGCTTTTCCAAAAATCACATTAAAACTTCCAGCTTTATTTAAATAGTTTTATTTTTTAAATGTGTCTATTAATTATAATTTACAATTTGCTTTTTAATTTTGGTGGGTGATATTGAATGTTTTAGAAGAAGATCATTTTTGAAAAACAAATGAAACTTTTGATTAAAATATATCCAAATTTTGTTCATTTTGCCTGTAGCCACTTATCTTTAAATTCTTTAGACCGTTATCTCAATAGAAGACAAATTATGTTGAAATCCTGATTATAACAATAAAATTAATGGTTTTGGTAAAGTAAAGTTAAAGTAACTTTTGGATTAAATATATAATAACTTAGGAATTAGGAATGCATTTATTTTAGCACTCATACAAGCATAATCAGTCCCTCAACAGAACACTGAGACATGCCCAATAATAATTAAATCCAGTCATCTTTGATATTTACCAAATGTCAATCACATAAAATCATGATTGTAAACATGCTTTTCAATTTTGTCATTATGAGGCAGATCTGTCAAGATGGGAGAGTGGATAATATTTCATTTAACAGTTTGTCACCTTGATTTATAATGTAAATATAATTCATGTTATGGGCATGTCTATGGATAAATATATGGAAACTAAAATTAATCCTGACCTGAATCTCACACCATATAGAAATATCATTTCAAGACCCATCATATGCTTATCAAAAGAGTGGTGTGATGATCAGTATTCTGTAAGTTTCTTCATACAAAATAAATACACACTTGCTTTTAAATGAGTAGGACTGCAGAAGAGATATATTTTTGGTACTTCATTTTTCTTTTGCACTTTCTTATGCATACAAGTTAATTAAAATAATCCATCTGGGTCAATACTGACTTCTCAGGAGTAGTGTTGAAAAGATTTTGGGTTTTGTTGCCCCATAAAAGTATGAGTTGGCATATTGTTATCTGTGGTAAACCATACCAATAAGATGTGAAGAATTCCCAAATAGGAATTTGATTATCCAGAACTAATTATGGCGTAAATGGAAATTAAACTTCATTCTTAGAGATTATTAGGTCCAATAGTTAGGGCCATAATATAGAAATAAGAATTATGTCATCATTAATTTCTATTATGTTTAGAATTATTAACATTTATATGTTTCTTGCTCTACAGTGTATTTCTTAAAATGGCTTGTATTAAATCTAACCTGGTTTACACTCTCTTTTAAAACACATAATTTCTTTCAAACTATTTTCTCTTTTGATTTACAATTTTACAATAAAGGTCTAATTAACAGCTTTTTAAAAAGCCATTTATTGTGCACTTTGGCTAGACCACATGGTATGAGACTATATCCAATAAAACTGCTTAATAAACTAATAAATAATAGTGCAAGAATAGCCAGAAATAGCAGCTATGTACAGCAGGGGAAACAGAAAGATTATGAGGGGAGGAATATCTGTGTGTGTTTGTGTGTCTGGTTTTTGTTTATTATTATTATTTAAATAATGAAAATGCTTTAGTAATGATTGAAGTGATGAACGCACAGCTCTGTGATTATACCAAACACCATGGATGGTACACTTTGCCTAAATTGTATGCTTTATTAATATGTCTCAATAAAATTGCTTTGTTTAAAATAATAGGGTAGGTTGGGCAACTACATCAAATGTAAGATAAGGACTATAGTTAGTAGTAATATTTTCACAATGCTCTGGTCTAGTTTGTAACAAATGTATCACCACAAATCAAGGAGTTGGTGGAGGCAGATGTATTGGATGCCTGTATGATGTTAACGCAAGTTTATTTTGTAGGTTCACAACTTTTACTATACACATAATGTTTCTGTATCCTCAGGCATGAGTGATACACTTCAATAAAAAATATATTTACGAAAAAAGAAAAAAAAAGACACATCATAGACCTATATGTGAAAGGTAAAACTATGGAGCAACTGGAAGAAAATTTAGGATGCTATTTGCTGGACTTTGATGTGGGCAAAGATTTTCTAAAACAGAGCATAAAAACTATTTATCATATGCTAATTTGACCCCTCCATTAAGGTGCTGACTGCCAGGCATCCCCACTGTAAAGGCACATTTTCTGCTTTGCAATTAGAAGTAATCTTGGGGTGATATTTTGGTACTGTCAGCATTAAAGTTTTTACTTTTCTATTTTCCACTTTCTATTTCTCCTCTCGTAATTCTCATTTTCCAATTACTTTTTAAATATGTGTTTTACCCATAGTCTCTGTTTTGCTCACTGCTGTATCCTGGTATATAATATGCACACATTGAATATTTGGGAGGAAAAGGCATTTTTCATAAAGAAAAATTGGTAAATTGAGCTACATTAAAATTAAGAAGTTCTGTTTGTCAAAGGACATCATTAAAAGAATGGAAAAATTAACCAGAGTGAGAGAAGATATTTGCAATGTATAAATCTGACTAAAGACTTGAATCCAGAATACACAAACAGCTCCTTAATATCAATTTTTTAAAAGACAGAAACCCAATAGAAAAATGGGCAAAGTCTTGAACAAGCACTTCCCAGAAGATGACATTCAAATGACAGCTAAACGTATAAAAAGGTTTTCAATCTTGTTAGTCATCAGGGACATACATATTAAAACCTCCCACCAGAAAATTGAAATGACAAACACTACTAAATTTTGCTGAGGATATGGAGCAACTGGAACTCTCATAATTTATCCTGGAAAATCATTTGTTGGTATCTGCTAAAACTGACCATGCACATACCCTATGGCCCAGCAAAGGCACTCTTGGATAGATGCCCAACAGAAATCCACACATGTGTTCACCAGATAACATGTATAAGGTTGTTTATAGCATCACTATTCATAATTTCCCCAAACTGTCAACAAGCCAAATGATCATCTATATCGGAGAGATAAATAAAATTGTGATGTATCCACACAAAACAACCCTGAGAGTCAATACAGCTGGTGCTATGTACAACAACGTGGCTGACTTTCATAAGCAGAATGTTCAGTGAAAGAAGCCGACACAAAAAAGTACATAAAATACAAAAGGGGCAAAACTCATCTGTCCCGTTATTAGTCATGGCAGTAGAAGCTGTTGATTCCGCTCACACCTAGGTTCTTACTCCTCAGTCCCCACCCACAATGAAATGTCATTATTGTATGTAATTTCTCTCCTGTAAACTCTTTATCATCCCTATAAAGTTTCTTCCCAGGATACCCTCTTGGAGATGGGGACACTGGACTTCAAGCCAGAGCACTTTGGTAATTCTTTAGGAGGTCACATGCCAGAGAGTGTGAGATGTCTTCCTCTTGCACCCCAGGGCACCCAGAACAACCTCTGAGGTCAGGTCTGTGGTTGCACTGGCCCTGACAGTGGACCTGCCTCTTCTTCATGAGATTATGTTTTCTTGATTTAGTATTTGGTAATTTTCACTGCCCCTCCAGTGTCCTGGGAAACATCATTGAAAAATACATAAGGAGCTTCAAGAAATTCCTGCCTCAGCATTTACACAAATATGAATTGCAATCACAAGAATTTGAGCAGTACGTTTTCCATGAGGGTCTTGATTCACCATAGACAGAATTTCCCCTGGGCCAACTTATTTATTCATTTTTAATAATAATTTTTTTTGAAAGATACTTAGATTACATAAATGTTGCACCAAAAATATAGGGATTCCCATATGCCCCACCTCCCACACCTCCCACAACCTCCCACATAAAATCCTTCATTAGTGTGGCACATCACCTGCAATAGATATGCACATCCTGGGGCTTTGCCATTAAGCATGGACCATAGTTCACATTGTAGACCACACTCTCTCCCACACAGTTATGCATGTTATATGATGATATAAAATGGCCTGTATCTGTCGTTGCAATGTCACTCAGGATAATTCCCAAGTCCCAAAAAAGCCCCTGTGTTACAACTGCTTTTCCCTCTCCCTGCCCCCAGAGCCCCCAGTGGCCACTGGCTCCACATTAATGTTGTAATTTCTTACATTGGTTGAATCACGATATGTCTATAGTAGAATACAAGTAAGTCCACTCTAGTCCATAGCTCTTCCCCCAATCCTGAGGAGTCTGGGATGGCGATGCCCACTCCACCTCCAAGTGAGAGGCGGCTTATATCCCATGGATAAGATGGGTGGGATTATCCTGCCTGCTGCAGATTCTCTCCATTCCCTGGGATGGCCATTGTCCTATCATCATTTCCCTGCCAGGTGTCCTGGGTGAGTCCACTGAGCTGTAGAGTAGGAGTTGCAGCTCCACCAAGATTCCAGGCCCTGGGCCAACTTATACTGGCTTTACAGCCAGTGAAGCAAGCTTGAACCAAAATCAAATGATTTTATTTGGTTGAACCATTAAAGCAGAATAAATGGCCTTCGTGAGCAAGTTTTCTGCAATCCCAATTAGACTTGACTATTGCATTAATTCCTGCACAGTGACACATTTTTCTTATTTAACACACCTTGTTTGGTTTCCTGAACCAATGCCAAGCCACCCTGGCTCCTGATCCAAAGACACAATTGATGACTTCCTGCAGGTGGTGGCAGCATCATTATCATTATCATTGAGGGCAGCAGCAGGGACAGCTAATCAAAAGGAAAATAATGTAGGATGGGGCAAGACTCAGGGATGGGGTGGGATAGAGAGTGTCTTTTGTGTATATAAGTTGGTCTTTTTTTTTATTTTTTAGGGAAACTCAAATTTAATATATATCATATCAAAACATCAACATCAGTTGCAACTAATAGCATCAAGGCAATTATATTAATGGGATCACATACTGTAATAAAGAGTCTGGCTCCATTTTTTGATGTTTGACTGCTCACAGCTTTTAAGCATCACCCTTTTCTTTTCCTCTTCTGTTCCACATCTGGGCAAGGTGATAAGAAAGCCCAGTGCTCCCTCCTTTAGCGCCAGTGGAAAGTTTAAACACATGCAGAAACCCTCACCTCAGTACAACCCCCTAACCACACAAAACCCCAAGTCAGTCCCTGTGGCAGTTTGATATTATTTATGAACTCCAAAAAGAGATATTGATTATGTTTATAAACTGGTCTGTTCCTCTGGGCATGATACCCTTTGATTGTGTTAAATTCAAAGGCTTTACATTTACTTGATTAAACCAAGATTAGGGCTTTGATTCAACCATGTCATTAAGGCAACTCAGAGTTGAGTCCCCACCCCCTTGGTGGGCTATATAAATGGACACTCAATCAAGATGATAGAAGCAGGAAAAGATACACGAAAATAGAGAGAGCTCCATAGACACAGCAGAGGAGAGAACTTGTTCCTGGAGCCCCAGAGAGAGTTGAGCCATTTGCCTGATAGTTTGCACTTAAAGAGACCAGAACCCTGAGCAGCTAAGAAGGCCCGGAAAGAAACGAACCTTCCAGACTACAGGCGAGGTTGGAAGAAGCCGGGCCCATGGAGCCTTAAGAGAGAGAGGAAGGCTGAACCCTTGCAGACATTGCCAGCCATCTTGCTTCAACACATGGCAACAGACTTTGTTGAGACAAGTAACCTTGACTCAAACTTTTTATGGCCTTGTAACCGTAAGCTTTTACCCCCAATAAATACCCTTTTTAAAAGTCAATAGATTTCTGGTACTTTGCATTAGCACCCTTTTTGAATGACTAATACAGTCACCTTTCCCTGCTTTCTCAAGCCATTTTTGGGCCTGTTTTGGAGCCACCCTACTCTTCCTAGAAAGCCTCATTATACGGGAAGCGGCTGTGGCTCAATTGGATGGGCGACCGTTTACCATATGGGAGGCCCGGGGTTCGGTTCCTGGGGCCTCCTGGTGGAGGCAAGCCAGCTTGCACGGCGCAGCGAGCTGGCGTGGCAAGATGACACAACAGAAAGAGACAAGCAGACAGAAAGCAAATGGACACAGCAAGCACAAGCAGCAAGGGGAGATAAATAAATAAATAAATCTATAAAAAAAAAAAAAAGAAAGCCTCATTATATGAGAAATAAACCCTTTCATGCCGTGTGTGTGTGTGTGTGTGTGTGTGAATGTCAGTTGCCTCAAATTCTTAGGTAATTAATTATGCAAATGTACCAGGTGAAGGCCCCCAAATAAACCTGATCTGTAAGTGTAAAAAAACCTTGATCCTACATTAATGTCCAAATGATAATGCTTTGATCCCCAGCTTCCCTCCCCCAGCTGTCTTTGGAAGCCCCCAAACGGGTGCCTCATATCTGTCTATAAATCTGTCAGCCCCAGTCACCACCCAGCATCATCATATTTTTCCTCTCCTGCTCCAACAATCACTTGTTTTTGTCCACTGTCCTTCAAGTTTCTTCAAGAAAGTTTGCATTTGTTGTGGTGATGGAGGCAAATTGGGGAAGAACCCTTGTCTAATTCCTCTCATGTCAGCGTCAGCTCTGACCAAACCCAGGTGTTCTCTCAAGTTGCTCTCCAGTGCATGTGACAGAAAGCACCAATCAAATCTGTCCACTGCTATGTCACTAATAGTCACAGAAGAAGAGCATTAGGACCTTTTCTCAGTACAAGGAGGCTTTGAGGAGCTTTTCAGGGGATCAGACAACTTGTCAGCTTCAGAGTGACTTCCTGTGAGGCTTACACCCCACGATCCATGATCGAACATGATTTCCTCTCTGTATCCTGGCTGACACTAGCACTACTTGACAAACTTCCCATCAGCACACTATCTCTGTCTCCATGGCAACAGATAAGCTAAAGGAGCACACTCTTCAACTTTTCCTCCACAGGATGAAATTAGTGCTCACTAGTAAGTTCTTTAAGGAAACAAAGAAAACGGTTAGAGACAAAGTGCATTCTAATCTGAAGAATGAACAAAATAAAAGAGTAAAATGAAGTTAACAAAAGCAAAAGAAAATATGTAAAGATGGAAAGATGTTCATGATATAATGTCTAGTGAAAAAAGGCAGATTATAAAAGATATGTAAATTATGCTTACATTTCTGTTTTCTTAAAGAAGTCATGTCTAGTAAGTATAAACTTATAGCCACAATCTCATTTTTGCAAAAAATGACCCATTTCTTTATTTTATTTATGAAAGTAAATCAGAACTTAAACCCTACTCCACTGCATGTGTGGGAAATTGATCTCAGGCTTTATTGAGGCCTCTTCATGCCCTTTCCTCCAATCCAACAGCTGCTTCCATGCCAGGTCATAAAAGGTCTGAGAGGTCTTACTCAGAGCTAAATAACCAGGGAGTCTTCAGGTCTTCAGTCTCCACTGGCTATCACCAGGGTGACCATGGTCCAAGCCCTGATAGCCCTTTCATGTTACTTCGATGCCATGGAAATTTGATGGAACTACATAGAAAAGACTTAATATATGTTTGGGATGCTAAAAGAGAAAAATAAATGAATTGATATCCATTAAAGAGAAAAATAAATTATAAATCCAAAATAGGTAGAAGTAAAATAAGAATAAGTGGGTGTATTAGTCAGCCAAAGAGATGCTGATGCAAAATACCAGAAATCTGTTGGCTTTTATAAAGGATATTTATTTGGGGTAGAAGCCCACAGTTACCAGGGCACAAATCATAAGTTACTTCCCTCATCAAAGTCTATTGCCACGTGTTGGAGCAAGATGGCTGCCAACATCTGCGAGGGTTCAGTCCTCCTTGGGTCCTCTCTTCCTGGGGCTTGCTTGTCTCTGGACTCAGCTCCTCTGCTAGCTCCCCAAGGTCAGCTGTACACTATGAGGCTCTCTAGGCTTTGCCTCTCTCCACAAGGCCAGCTGTAGACTATCAGGCAAATGGCTCTGTCTCTTTTCCCGAGGCCTTCTCTCCTTCCTCACGAATAAGCTCCTCTGTGTGCTTACTTCCCTGGGCTCCAGCATTAAAACTCAGCATCAGAACTCCAACTCAAAACTCCAACTAACTCCTCTGGTCTGCCATGTAGTTTTATCTCTGAGTCACTGCCCACCAAGGGGCGGGGACTCAACATCCTACTGACACGGCCCAATCA
Organism: Cabassous unicinctus; assembly: GCA_029593785.1. Taxonomy (NCBI): domain Eukaryota; kingdom Metazoa; phylum Chordata; class Mammalia; order Cingulata; family Chlamyphoridae; genus Cabassous; species Cabassous unicinctus. The sequence continues at coordinate 3,781 of JAQZBX010049964.1, read as the reverse complement.
AAGCCCCAATCATAATTTAATCATGCCCAGAGGAACAGACCAGTTTACAAGCATAATCCAATATCTATTTTTTTAATTCATAAATAATGCCAAACTGCTACAGTGGGTATGAAAAAATTACCAATTAGACCCCTCAGAAAGGAAAATTGTGGTCACTGAAATTTAAAACTAAGCACATGAAATAAACTTTAGGTTGGATACAGGTGAAGAGGGAATTAGTAAAGTGGAAAACACAATTGCAGCATTTGCCCAGAATGCCTCACTGAGACAGTTAAGAAATATGGTGTGGCCGTTGGGCCGTTTGATGTAATTATGAATTCCAAAAAAATATAATTGGATCATGCTTGTAAACTGATCTGTTAATCTGGACATGATTAAGTTATGATTAGGGCGTTGACTGGGCCACTTCAGTAGGGCATTGAGCCCCACCACTTGGTGGGTGGGGAATCGAATATAAAAGGCAAGGCAAAGAACAGAGTTGAAGCAGTTTTTGAGAAGCAGTTTTGATGTTGGAGAAAAGGCCCCAGAAGAAGAGAAGTGAGCCGTTCGCCTAACAGTCTACAGCTGACCTTGTGGAGGAACCAGAAGAGCTAAGCCCTGAGAGAAACACAGCCCCAGGAAGAGAGGAACACAAGAAGCCTGAACCCTGGCAAACGTCAGCAGCTGTCTTGTGCTAACACGTGGCAATGAACTTTGGTGAGAAGAAACTTAACGCTTTACGGCCTGGTATCTGTGGACTTCTACCCCAAATAAATACCCTTTATAAAGACCAACGCATTTTTGGTATTTCACATTAGCACCCCTTTGGCTGACTAATACATGTGGATAATAGATTAAGAGACCCAATCTAGTATATAAACATACAAGTGGTGCTCCAGAAGAAGACACTGAATCAAAGGGTAGAGAAACAGTTTTCTAGGTGATGATAGTTGGGAATTATGCAGAATTGTTAAAAGGACATAATTCTTCAGATGGAAAGGGTACTATAAAATTCAAGAGGAGAAGGAAAACTCAAAATAAACCCACACCTAGACTAATTGAAGTGCTAGTACAGAAAATCGAGGATAAAAGAAAATCTATAAAGCTACCAGAGAGAAAAAGGTAGATTACAAGAATGATTTCTATGGACAACAGACTTTTCGGCAGCAGCAAAAGATACCAGAAGGGGAGCAGATGTAGCTCAGTGTTTGAGCACCTACTTCCCATGTACAAAGTGCTGGGTTCAATCCCAGGTACCCCCTAAAAGAAAAAAAAAACAGATACCAGAAAACAATAAAATCGCATCTTCAATGCGCTTAGGGAAAATAACTGACAACCTAGAATTTTTTATCCAGCTAAGGTGTCATTCAAGAGTAAGATCAAAAAAAATTTTTTAATAAAATTTTATTGAAATATACTATTCATACATGAACATAAACAAGCAATAAAAGTACAGTAAAATTTGTGAATTTACAAAACAAACATGCATATCATCATACAAGGCTCCCATACATCTCACCACCAACACCTGACATTGTTGTGAAACATTTGTTACAAACTATGAAAGGACATTGTATTAGTTTGCCAAAGGAGTGCTGATGCAAAGTCCCAGGAATCTGTTGGCTTTTATAAAAGGTTTTTGTTTGGGGTAAAGCTTACAGTTACAAGGCCCTAAAGAGTCCAGCTCAAAGTTTCTTTCTCACCAAAGGTAGTTGTTATGTGTTGAAGCAAGATGGCTACTAATCTCTCCCCTCTGGGCTTCCTCTTTCCTAGGGTTTGTCTCTCAGGGCTTCCTCCCTCTCCTGGCATAAAGCTTATTTCCTCCTGGGCTTTCTATATCAGTCTGAGCTCTCTTCCCAAGGTCAGCTGTAAGTGATTAGGCAAATGGCTCATTTCTCCCCTGGGCCTTAGCTATTCGAGCCTTCTCCTTTCTGTCATATGGCAGGATCAAAATGACAAGTTCTCTCCTCTTCCCATGTGTCTTCTTGAGTGAGTATCCATTTATATCAGCCCACCAAGGGGGCAGGGACTCAACCTGCAGTAGCCCAATCAGAAGCCCTAAATTGATTTTATCAAATAAACATAATCAGAGGTCCCTCACTGAATTTCATACAAAGGGTATCATACCCAGAGGAATAGATTACTTTATAAATATAATCTTCCTCTTTTGGGGATTTACAAAAATAATCTCAAACTGTCATAAACATTGTCAAAATATTTACATTTACAATAATATTTAGCCCATATCTTAAATTTGGTGTATTTTCCCCCCAACCCACCTAATTATTAACACCCTATATTACTATTATGCAATTGTTATCGTTCAGGAGAAACCATTCTCATATTTGTCCAGTTAACTACAGTCCATCATCCATCATTGAATTCCCTTTATTATACAGTCCCATGCTTTGTACAATCCATTCAAAGTGTACATTCAGTGGCTCTCATTTTCATCACAGAGTTGTGCTGTCATCACCTCAGTCAATTGTAGAATGTTTTCATTACTCCAAAAGGAAAAATTCCATACCACCTTATACAACCCCTATTGTTGTCCCTTAGTATTGAAAAAATGTCTTCTTGCCATTGTTGCAAAATATTGCAATAATACTGTTAATTATCAGCCATACGTTATATTAGTTGTAATTTTCCCATGTATCACCATATTCTTAGCACTTTGTAAAAGAAGAACATTCTTATATTTATACTATTAACCACAATCTTCATCCACCACCAAAATCACTGTTACACAGTCCCTAGATTATTCTCTAGTTTCCTTTCAATTGACATTTACTTCCACATACTACCCTTTTCAGCCACAATTACATATATAAATCAGCAGTGTTCGTTATACTCATTATAATGTGTTACTCTCAGCTCTACTCATTTCCACACTTCTACAGTTAACCTTTTTAATAATGCTACATATATTAAACATCATCTCCCATTCTCAACCCCTCTTCTGTTTCCTAGTAATCTATACTCTAGAGCAGGGGTTCTTAACCAGTGGTCTGTGGGCTTGAATTGAAATTCAAATGAACATTATTCTTGTGGGGACGTGTTGGTGTGGGTGTGATATATTTATATATACACAGTATAGTGTGGACTTAGTAAGGGGTCTGTGTTTTTCACCTGACTGGCAAAGAGGTTCATGGAAAAAGATTAATTTGCTGTTCTTTTTCTACTTCCGCCAGGTGTGCAGTTAGGTCTTCCATTTTAGCTCTTCTTCTTTTTTTTTTTTTAGCTCTTCTTTTTTAATGTAAGCATTGAGGACTAAAAATTTTGCTCTCACCACTGCCTTTGCAGTGTCTCATAGGTTTTGATATGTTGTGTTCTTGTTTTCATTCATTTCAAGATATTTACTGAATTCTCTTGCAATTTCTTCTTTGACCCATGGGTTAATTAAGAGTACGTTGTGGGGAAGCGGGTGTGGCTCAATGGATAGAGCTCCCGTTTACCATGTGGGAGGCCCCGGGTTCACTTCCCGGGGCCTCCTTGTGAGAGCAGGCCAGCCCGCGGCGCGGTGGGCTGATGCAGCAGGACCTCACAGCAGGAAGCGGGTGTGGCTCAATCGATAGAGCCCCCGTTTACCATGCGGGAGGCCCCAGGAAGGCCCCGGGTTCGCTTCCCGGGGCCTCCTTGTGAGAGCAGGCCAGCCCGCGCGGCGCGGTAGGCTGATGCAGCAGGACCTCACAGCAAGGCGGAGATAAGCAGACACGGAAGAAACGCACAGAAAATGGACACAGTAAAACACAGGCAGCAAGGGGGGGATAAATAAATAAATAAATAAATAAATCTTTAAAAA
>JAQZBX010049963.1:0-19784 GCA_029593785.1 Cabassous unicinctus | reverse complement strand
TGCCTTCAATAGACTTTCTGCAGAAACTTGATGTTATCTGAAGTTTCATTAGCAGTTTATAATAACTCTAACAATGGGAGCAAGACTCAAAACTCTTTGACTTCTGCAGAGTGAGGGGACAATAATACTAGGGGTTAGGCAAGGGATTACTGGTTGTAGAATATACAGTGCAGTGCCTGGGACCTTAAGGAAACTTTTTCCTAAGGAAGAGGGGACATTTGTATTGGTCTTAAAAGGGGAATTCCTAGAGCCACACACATATGCCCAAGATAAGACACATGCACAGAAAGGATAATGGAGGCTCCTATGCTTTGATCTTGAGCTATTTACTAAACTCATTGTGTGACTAATCCCTGAAGGTGAGCATTCTCACAGGTCAATCTGAAAAGACTAGGAAAGCTGTTTTCTTTTTTTCTTTTTTACTGTTAGCTTCTGGCATTCAAGGAAAGCTCTATCATAAAACTAATTGAATACAAGCTTAAGGAACAAATGCCTCAGAGTCTAAATTCTAGCAACACCACCTTAAAATATCAAAATGTCTGGATTTCAACAAACACTACAAACATACAAAGAAAATGTAAGTGATGGCCCAGAAGATTAATACATTAGAAACCATTGATGAAGAAGACCAGATCTGTGATATACCAGACAAAGAATGTAAAACAATGGCCCTAAATATGCTCAAAGAGCTAAAAGAAAATGTGGACAAAGAGCTAAATGATATAATGAAAACAAAAGCTCAACACAAAGAGAATATCAATAGTGAATGTGACTATCCTTGTTTAGAAAATGTACATGGCAATATTAAGGGCTCAAGGATCATGATGTATGCAACCTCCATTCAAGTGTTCAGAAAAGGGGTTGATGAATAGATAAACAGAAAGACAGATGGATGGATGGGTAGATAGATGGATAGATAGATATAGATATATAGGATTGATGGATAGATAGATTAACTGATCGATAGATGGCTAGATAGAATGATATGACAAATGAGGCAAAATGTTAAAATTTGTGGATCTGGGTATCTGGGAGTATAGGGATATGTTGGAGTTCTTTGCATGGGGTTTGTAGCAGTTTGATAGTATTTATGAATTCCAAAAGATATTATGTTTGTAAACTGGTCTGTTCCTCTGGGTATGATGGCCTTTGAATGCATTAGATTCAGCTGACATGTTCTGATTAAATTAAGATTTAATTTAAGATTAGGGCTTAATCTGTTAAGATTAGCCTGTTAAGATTAGGGCTTTGATTGGACCATGTTAGTAAGACGTGACTCAAGATTAAGTCCCTGTCCCTTTGGTGGACACTCACTCAAGAAGACAAAACAGGAAGAGAGAGAGAGCCCCATAGACATGGAGGAGGAGAGAACTTGGTCATTTTGGTCCTGCCATGTGACACAAAGGAGAAGGCTCAAAGAACTAAAGCCCTGGGAAGAGAGATGAGCCCTATGCAAGCCTACAGCTGAGATCAAAAGAAGGGAGGCCTACAGAGTCTTAAGAGGAAGAAGGAAGGAGAGACCAGGCAAAGGTTGCCCACCATCTTGCTTCAACATGTGGCAATAGAATTTGGTGAGAAAGCAGCCTTGAGTTGGACTCTTTAGGGACTTGTAAACTGTAAGCTTTTACCCCAAATAAATACCCTTCATAGAAGCCAACAGATTTCTGGTACTTTGCATCAGTACCCCTTTGGTTGACTAATACAGGGATTTGGTTTGTTGGTTTTCTTTTTACTATTTTTGTAACTGTCATCTAAGTTTGAAAGTAGTTAAAAATAATTTTAAAAAAAAATAGGATCTACCTTCATCCAGTCTGGAGTGTGTATAGTATATAGGGATAAACTTCTGATGAAGAGATTCTGAAAAGTGACCTTTATTATATGATCCATTCTGTGAAAATTAGGTTAGTCACAAACTTCTCTAATAATTTTATTAGTAGTTGGTTGGCCAAATACTTTATAAAAATGGGTGACAACATTACATATTGAAGAAATATTTCAAAAATAAATTCTGCCCTTAGAACGAAGCAATTGCTGATCCCCCATCCCTAATGGACAGGGAGCTCTTTTCTCCACAGTTGATTTGGATTTCACTGAACAAACCATACTTTGCACTTCCTTCCCATTAAGAACAATGATATACCTGAGTCAAAAGCTGTCTGGGGCTTGTCTGGGCAGGCATTTTGAGGCCTTAGAAATGATCATAACTAAAGGGTCACCAAGGAAATAAGTTAAACTTATTACGTCAGCAGCAACTCTGTTCTCTCACTAACTGCACTAACTAGCCAGGAGTAACTTACATACAATTTTTCTTCTCCTTCTTTTTATATCACCTAAAATAAGAGCAGAGACCAAACTCCTTTGTTCCATATTCATATTCATTCAGAAATACAAAGTTCAATAGATTCAATAGCAAACATTTCTAAAATATCAGTCATTGGAATTTAAAAAGTAGCATGTGCATATTTTAACAATTCAACAATAATTGTTTTAACAAATCAAACAATTAAGAAGCATTTTTTTGAATCCCAACTCATTGAAGTAATCATTGCTATAAACCTGATCTAGATGCAAGCACATACACACATATGAAAGTGTGGATTTTCTGTGAATTTCACTTCAGGAGACTAGAACTAGTGTAGCAGAATAGGTATTTTAAAAAGAGGAGGGCCCCTTGTTGCTCGAATGTGGCCTCTCTCTAACCAACTTCAGCATATAAATGTACTACCTTCCCCTGGCATGGCACATAACTACCAGGGATGAGCCTCCCTGGCACCGAGAGGTTATTACCAAGTGCCAACTAGCAATGTATTTGGAAAAAGACCTTGACCAAAAGGGGAAAATATTAAATACAAATGAGTTTTATAGCTAAGAGATTTCAAAGTGAGTCGGGAGGTCATTCTAGAGGTTATGCTTATGCACAACTCAGAAGGATCTCATTGACAGTCACAGTAAATGGTGTCTCAAGCAAGGGTGCTCCTGAGGGATCTAGAGACATCTAGACACCATAGGCAGGGCAGACAATCTCAGGAATTCAGCACCCTGCCAGTAGGCCTTACCTTGGAATATAATGCTCCCCAATGTAACAGAGTTAGACTCATTTATAATTTCCCTACACATGGCACTTCTGCCCCTTTTATTTGAACCTAAAGTTAGCACTATATTCATTAAATTTATGTCCCAGAGACTTAAATCTTTGGTCTGTACACATGCCAGTTGAGTCCTGAATCTCAGCAGAGTTGCAATGAACTCTCCAGTTCATTGGACTTGCCCAGGACAACTAACAAAAAGATGATGATGGACAATGCCATTCCAAAAAGCGAAGAGTATCTACAACTGCAAGCAAGACAGTTCCATCCATCTGCTCCATGGGATCTAAGCCCTCTGTCAATCGGAGGCAGGGTTGGCATCACCATCCTAAAATCCTAAGATTGGGGAATGAACAAACATAAGGGGGGAAAGCAACTATGGACTAAAGTATATTTATTATTATTCTAGCAATGGAAGAACTTCTAACATTGATATAAAGGCAGTGGTCAGCAGAGGTTCTGAGTGGAGGGAGAGGGAAGAATAGGTGTAACATGGGGCATTTTGGGGACATTGGGATTGTTCTGAAAAACATTGCAATGACAGATATATTTTGTCAAAACCTATAAAAATGTGCAGTATAAAGTGTAAACTATAATGTAAACTATTTATCATGGTTCATAGCAATGCTTCAATATGTGTTCATCAATTATAACAAATGTACCTACCACATTAATGAAAGATGTTGTTAATGGAGAAAAGTGCGGGACGGGGAAGGGGTAGGGTACATGGGAATCCCTGTATATTTTCAATGTATCATTTATGTAATCTAAAGCTTCTTTATAAGTAAAAAAATAAAAATTTTAAAAGGGGAGGGCCTCCACTGGGGATGGACCTACTGCCTGGTCCCTCACCTCCATGCTCCCAATATCTCCAAAGAGCTAAGGCCATTGCCTCCATGTACTGCAGTATAGGGCCAGTGCCACAAAAACCCCTTAAATTGTAAACTTTTTATGGTATCTTCTTAAATTCCAAGACAAAGAAGCATACATTTCAATAAAAATTCTCGTAAAGAAGAAAGAAAACAAACAAACAAAAAACAAACAAAAAAACATGGCCTATCAGTAGGTCTTCTTTAACCCAGAACCACACATTCAGATTGGGAAAATACTGACATACAAAGGTGCAGTGCCTGTCAGGAGGAATGAAGTGCCCTCCTCCATTTCTCTCTAATGAGCCTAAGACCCCTTGTCCAACCTTTCTTCCGTTAGTGTGACTTAGTCTCCCCCAAAACTCCCCTTATTCTTTCCACCCAAAAGAATCCATGGCATGTCATTTCTCTCCTGTTCATTTGACATTTGGTCACTTAGGAACCATTTGCATCATCAACTTTATTTATTTATTTAAAGATTTATTTATTTATTTATTTATCCCCCCCTTGCTGCTTGTGTTTGCTGCGTCCATTCGCTGTGTGTTTCTTCTGTGTCTGCTTATCTTCCCCTTGCTGTGAGGTCCCGCTGCATCAGCCCACCACGCTGCACGGGCCGGCCTGCCATCACAAGGAGGCCCCGGGAAGCGAACCCGGGGCCTCCCATATGGTAAATGGGAGCTCTATCAATTGAGCCACACCCACTTCCCCATCATCAACTTTAAATGTTACCTAACATTCAAATGTTTTCTGTGTATCTTCTTTCTTCAACTAGAATACAAAATCCAGGAGTAAAGACCTTGCATTTTACACAAAGTTCAAGACACCAGTATGTCCATGGTAAGCCCTTGAGAAAAAGACGCATATAGTCAAGTGGTCTCAAAGTTTAAAGCACACACAAACAACACACACAGGGCTGGGTTTGAATCCCATTTTTGATAATTGTGAACTCCATCATTTTGTGTAATTTTTAATCTCCTAGATAATACAAGGATAAAATACCCACTTCACAGAATTGTTGTCAAGGCTAAAATATCGCATGTAACATCACTAATATTATATAAATGTGAGGTACAAATGTGGTTGATGAATATTTGTTGAAAAAAGCACGTGCAGGTCCTGGTGTGACTGCAAATCAATATGAAGAATTCACTGCAATAAGAGAATCATATTTGCAAGTGATCTTAGAGATCACCAGCTACCTTAATCTTTCACAAATGAGAAAACACAGAAGTGACTTGCTTCTTGGTAGCACAGCTATTGTACAACTAGAAGTATCCACTAAAACTTTGTTTAATGAAACCTCAGACTTTCAAGTGCATTTGCTGTTAGAATAATTATGTTTCAAATCAAATAAATCTTTTACTTTTAATTAACTTATAGTTGATGATTATAATTGTCTTGGTAATTAACCTGCACAGAACAGGTGAATAAAAGTACAAACAACCCTAAGTAATGAATTTGCTCCGTATTCTGACCTATTGGAGACATTAGGTGGGTGCTTTGTCTTTGAGCTGTTACATAAATACATGAGACCAGGAGATGTGAATGTACATGATGGTAATTGAAAATTATATTCCCGTAAGATCTAATTTATGTAGATCTAAATATGCATATTGTGAAATCAACCATATCTCCCTGAGGTTGAGTAAGGAATACACTTAAAAGGATTAACAATGCCCTATACAATACCCAGCTCCTTGTTATATAGTAATGATCAAACTATTATAATACTGAAGCTTAAGGCGGGGGAGAAAGGGAAGAAAATTTGTGTCCAAACCTTTTTCCTTGGTGGTCAAGAGCCCTGTCCAAGGTGTGCAGGCCAAAGATGGAGGAGATGGGGCCCCTGAAAGATAGGCTGCTGCCCACCCCTCCCGATAATTATCTGCTCTCTCTTGCTTACTCTATATTTAAATCTATGCGATTAAAGGGCAGGCCTGTCCATAGAAAGGGGCCGGCTGACTTTCTGACAACCGCATCGTCACCTCGTCAGCAGTGGCAGTGAAGGCCTCTGCATCTGACAGCACTTGTAGAGCTGCCAGGAGGAAGGGCAGGAAAAGTATCAGGTTCAGAAATTCATTAGTCGGTCCTTCAGCTCATTTTAATAAAGAGCAAATCTGCTCTTCCTGAGCAATAAGAAAATCTTCACCCTAGGATTTGCCTCTTAAAACTCTTTGATGGAAGCATTGTGGGGAATCTCTATTATACCACCTCATAAATGCTGGCTTCTGAAATCAGATGGAAGGGAATTACTGAGAGTCCCACCACAATTTCAACCATTTTACATAAGCAATCTGTTCCCGTGTCCAGTCCTCCTGGATAGTTATGCTATATTCTATGAAGTATAGATCTGGATAAATAGAAACCTTCAAAGGGTGCCTTGAGGAAAAGGCCTCCTAACCAAATATTAGCTCCAACCCTAGCTTCCTGCTACATGGCATCAATTTATGACTGCTAAATCTTTTCTCTTTTTCTTTATTTCCATAATTCAACATGAGTACACAATAAGTGGCCCTTAGAGGAAAAAAAAGGAAAAACATCTTGAATGAAACTAAATCAAAGATACAAATGAATACCAGACCATTTCTCAATGAAACAGAAAATAAAGCATCAGCACTTGAAGCCTGTCTCGCAAGTATGGCTACCGAGATGGAAGAAACAGCTCCTGAGAAAGAGCAGCTGGCAGCACCAAAAGCAAATTTTCCCTGCTTCATCATTTCTCTCAGAGCTAGCACTGCTGAAAAAAAAATTTCCCAAAAAGGCCTTCTATTCTTTCTTGAAATGAGGCTTGAGCCAATCTGGAAAAATAGAAAAACTTAAAAGGGATAAAGGCAGCTATCTTTTATTTCACTACCATTAATTCACCTTTCCAAAACAAGTGCTATTTACTAACTGTGACACCTCTCTTTTTCTCAGCAAAGGTGAATCCTAAATTCAGCAAGCAAAATTTAATTGAAAAACATAGACTTCATTTCATTCTGAATTTGAAAGCTTTATTACATAAATACCTAAGAATCTGCTCCATTATTCTTAAAACTGTAAACATCCAGATGCTGTAGAATTCCAAGAAAGTCTAATATTTTGAGACTTTCAAATCAGGAGCTTATGGGGTTATTTCTCATGGAAATGTCAGCACACTCTTTGCTTTTTGCATTTTTCATTGTATATGAATTATTTATAAGTGGAAAATACTGAGATTTATTTTTCAGTGTGAACACCAAAAAAGACAGAAGAAAAAAGTATCATAAGTCCCTGAATTTGCAACATCTTTACAAATAGCTTGAAATCCCAAAGGGTTCTTAAGTAAGAAAAACATGACAATTTAAACATGATTTTTTTTTTTTTTACTGAAGATTTATATAGAAACTCCGAGGTAGCCCAGCAGTGTAAATAGACTCACAGAGGAAGTTAGTTCTTTGTACCAAAAGTGAGATCAGACAAATGTCAGAAACCACAGTACAGCTTTTCATGTTTGTGTGGATGAAAGAAAAGAAAGGAATGCAGCATCTGAATCCTATTATCATTAAGCTGAAGTCTTCTTTTCTCATTTCTTTTTAATTTTTATTTTTTTTTTATGGTTTGATACCCAAGGAAATATATCATAAATATCTTGGGAGCTCATATAAAAAAAAAATCCCCTTTCACTGCCCTTCCTCCCCAGCCCCCCAGATTCTGCTTCCATATGCCTGTAGCTGAGCCTGTCCATATGTGTTCCCCAAGGGTCCCAGATGATTCTGATGGCTCCCTAGACCAAATTCTCAATAGCTCAGTGGCCTAGTAGAAGCCCGGACTTGGGTGCCAGAGTCACAAGGAGGAAAAGTGAAGAGGATAAAAACCACTCTTCCTTAGGCCTTCCTGGAGGATATCACAGAAGACATGGGCTGGGGTTTTAGGCAAAGAACCAGAATTAGCTCCAGCCAAAGTGAAGGGAGGTGGGGCTCAGCATTGAAAAGACTGCAGGAAAGAGATGGCATCGGTTCTGGCAGGGAGCAGAGGGGGTGACGTGCAGATTTGATGACAGCATCTATGAAATGAAACTATTCTCTTTACCTCTCAATACACTGTCACTCTGAAAAGCAGCTCAAGATACCTTATTGGTAGTAATGTTTATATTGTTATAAAATCCTTAATAATGAAATTCTGCAAAGCATTGTAAAGCCATCACTAATACTTGATGCTTCTTAAGTACAAAGGTCACTTGCTTAAACTAAAGAATTTCAATATTCCGTATTTCGGTTTACTTATAAATCCTAAAAGTCAATCTGGAATGAATTCATGTGTGCATATTAAACATTGGGGGATTGTGGTGGTTAATTCTGTGTGTCAACTTGACTAGGTTATGGTGTCCAGTTGTTTGGTCAAACACACTGGCCTAGTTGTTACTGTGGAGGTATTTCACAGATGAGAACTCAATCTACTTTGTAACCCTCCTTAATATGGGTGGGCCTTTTCAAATCCGTTGGAGGTCTTAACAGCAAGAACTGAGAATTCAAGAGGTCAGAAAGAATTCTGTCTCAAATCTCTACCCTCCACTCCTCCTTCCTTCGTTTCCAGCCTAAGGAATTCAGGGAATTCAGACTCAAGAATTCAACATCACTCTCACTGAAATTTCTAGCCCACCTCCAAAATTGCATGAGCCAATTCCATATAATAAATCACTCTTCCTTATACTATAATCACCTTTCCTGGAGATATCAAAAAGTCAGAGACATACTTACTTGTATGTTTTAAGGTTTCCTTTACAGACTTCTACTCATCTTCTCATGTGGTGATATTGCCTAGAAGATGATGCCAGTTTCCTAAAGCATTCTTCCTCTCTACTTTCCTTGGGCATTTTGTCCAAGGTGCCTGTATTCCTAAGATTCCCACCAGGATACTCTGTCCAAGTTCTGCAGCAGGCAGGTGAATATAAAGCCTGGGTTTTCTCTGTCTGGGTTGTTTCTTCCTAAACAGAACTTAAAAAAAATAAAATAAAATGAGGTCAATAAGATAGATGGTAAAATCACTTAATGGGGTTTCTGAATTTAGGTTTCTAATTTAGGGTGAAAGTGTTGAATGGTTTCCCCATGAAGAAAAGTTTAGGGAACATAATCTTCAAGACATGGCTATTTGAATATAGGGCATTTGAAAAACTCGTGAAGCTCTATTTGGCAGAATAAAATCGGGACAGTGCAGGTAACTGTTTGACAGTTGGGTTCAACTATGTAGCAGAAAAGTAAGGAAGGAATAATTGATTTGGATTTGGTCTTGTGGAGGTTGAATGAAATCTCCTCTCCTCCCTCCTCTAGTTTGACTTCTGGGATAAAAGTAGACATCAGTTGGTCAAATAATAATTATTTCACTCATTCATTAATTCATTCATTCAATAAATGTTTTTTGGGGTGCCTACTATGGAACAAGCACTATACTAAACACTGAGACTGTATCAATGAAGAAAGTAGTGAGAAATTTCTGCTTTTGTGTAATTTAAACATTAGTATAGTGCTACAGAAAATAAATATATCAAGTAGATATATGATACACCATGTGATAATGTGATAAGAACTATGGAAAAATAGAGCACATCGAAGGGGGATTGAGAATGCAAGGCAGGTGATAGAGGAAGTGAGATCTGAACGAAGTCTATTCTAATCTGACAATTCCCCCTACTGTATGAGGCCAGGTTACAAATTCATTCAATAAATGGATTTTGACCTCATCTTCAGTGTGGGTCTGTGTTAGATGGAAAGGATTCATCAGTATCTGAAGCCTGATCTTTAATGAGTACTAACCTTCTACTATGCACTGAGGAGTCATAATCCAGAGTTGACCAACGTGAGGATGTGGACTGTGGCTCAGCCTTAGCTGGCCGTGAGGGATATTGCTCCCAGATAGCAGCACGGTTTCCTAATGGCTTCTGCAAGTGTATCACACAGAGTTCCGGATGGCCTTGATCCATGAATCAGAGCTGGCACTTGAGAGGAACATGTTTGCCTCCTGAGTATAGTCAGTACGAAGGACGGCAGCTGATGGGTGCATGACCATATCTACCCAGGAAGCCCTCCTGTCAGAAAGAATGACCTTTAACCTAGTACCAGTCACAGAAATTGACACATTACCCTGCATTAATATTTTATGGCACATAGAGTCAATATAGCTTTCCTTTAGTCATGTTGTTACGATATGTTACATTTTCTTAGGAGTGATTTATACTATCCCAGGAACAAATTATTTTCCCAAAAAATGTATCTCTAATTTCAAAATAACACCCAATGAATTAATGTAATTCAAGTTATTAAAAATTCAAGCTAATGAAAACTTTGTCATCATAGCCTATATTCCATGCAGGGAAACGCATTTTAACATACAATAAGCTCTCTGAAATCCTTTATTTCAAACAAATGAAACTACTTAGGAATAATGACTGTACCCCTTGACTGTGTGATCCGAGAAGTTTCATATGTATATGAAATCGAGAGAGAGGTAAGAATTAAAAGGGCTAGGAGACTGCTAACATCAACCAAAAATGGGCCCTAGCTTCTCTAAAGAAAATAAAGAAATTAGCCATTCTACTGAATAACCAAAAATCAATATACAGAGTGGATCCAGGTGGACTTAAAGATTATACAATCTGAGGCCCTCTTTACAAAAAGAATTGAAAATTATAATTACAAAGCTTGGTTAGAAAGTGAACTGCTTTTAAGAACGAAACAAAGAAGACACAACCAAACTGCGTATTTGAAAAATCCAACATGTATTACAAACATTGTAAAATCCAGAAAAATAATATATTGTCTATAAATTAACTGGCTAACTGGCTGGTCCTCCTCCATATTTTATTCCCATTTTTAGCACTAACTTCTTTGATCATCTTTTCATATTAAAATTTTGTAAAAATCGTTTGTATAAAAAGGATGAAAAAATTTTATTTTTCTTTGGTCATGGTTTTTAATTCATAATTTTTAAAAGTTTGTTTTAGCTTCACACCTTCTTATCAGTAATGACATGTAAACTTTGAGAATTGTTGCCAAATCTGGATAGGGAAAGCCTCTACCAAGTCTCTTCATCCATGAGCACTAAGATTTAGAAGAATTTTCCATAGATTAATTTCTGGTTCCTTACACATGGAATCTTGTTTCTTCCCTAGAACCACACATACTTTCCCTGTTGGGGGTGGTAGAAGACTTCCTATCACCTTACAATCTTTGGTCCTTCACCTTTGTGTGATAAAGTTGAGTGGCTTATCACAGTGGGGAGTCGTAGAATTCTTGGAGACCATTCCCACACCTGGATGGCTTGCAAAAAAAAAACACAGAAGTGACTGCAAACCACAGATATAAATAACTCATCAAAGACAAAATAAATATGTACCAAACAACTCCCTGCTGTCAGATCCCAAAAGTGCTCAGTCACTTCAAGACCAATTACCCCTACAGGAACGGTGACAATGGAGAAGTTGAGTGGGAAGACACAGAAGTCTAACCAAGTGCAGTTAAAATATTTCACCTTCGGTTAAACGTATGAACAGGCAAACACAGGGCTCTCCCAGGGCAAGAACAGAGAGACCAGGAGTATAGAGACAATCCATTCAAGATGTTTTCCTCAAAAGACAGAGAGAGAAACCGAAGCAGGAGTTGTGGAGGTTTTTGTTCTGGTTTGATTTTTAAGATGAAAGATACTTCAGCATGTATGTAGATTCAAACAATCCAGTAAAGAGATGAAATTTGAATGGGTGGTAAAACATCTAGGCAATTTCAAAGGAGGATCACATTTTTTGGATGGGATCCATCATGAAATTTTCAGCCTTTAACAGCAGGAAAACAGAGTATATGGTAGAGACATGTTATGTTGGTGAATGTGGTGACAGGAATATGTAGACATCTCTTCTGATGAGTGATCTTTTCTCAGTGGCGTTAAAGACAGTGCTTTCCTCTGTGAATAAGGAGCAGGGAGGAAGTAATGCTGGCAGTTTAAGGGGGGCGGAGGTGTGAAATAATTGTCTCAGAGTGGGAGAGTGTGTTAGTGAAGCCAGAGGACACCGGATTCCTCTAGGTTCTTGGCTATGTTAAATAAAAGAATTTAAGAACATGCGGTTTAGTTAGGCCAGTAAAAAGAGTTTATTGAGGAATAAGAGAAAAGAAAAGACTACACACCCAGATGTGGATGCCGGCTCCTCACTACTTGAGTTTGGGGAGCTGCCTTTATTAAGGCCACTCCTCCCCTTTCTTAATGTTGGGGAGGGGCCCCGGCTGTTTGCTGTTCTGATTGGTTGCCTTCCGGTCCCTACCTGTTAGGTCTCAGGGGACCAATGGGGAGGCTTTTGGTTTGCAGGTATGCGGGACCAATGGGAGGCTTGTTTGGAGTTAACTGGGACTTCGACTTGATCCCAGAAAGAATTCCAAATGGGACCTCATTGCCAGGGTCTCGGCAGGGTCTTTCCAGTTTTGTTCTTAGCAACAGGCTTCCCTCAGGAGGTTTCCAGGTGGGGTGTCAAGGCTGTGTTTTCTGCCAGGTCCCAGGGGTGACTCAGTCTTCCCTCTTTCCCTATACTAACCTATCTCATTAACTAGAGACGTTTATAGTGTTACCTGGAAGTAGTGGTGGCCACTTGAAGTTTGTGGTCTTGAATTTAAAGACAGATCAATTGGAATGCCTGTGTTTTTCTTTAATCCCGTATAATTGGTGGGTTCCAGATATGGAAACCTCAGAAAACTTGATTAATAAGGGCCGAGTTATTGATTTCTAGTTTGATCCAATTGTGATTGAAGAACACTCTGAAGAGTTGACTAATTTAACTTCAAATCCTTTTTTGAGGCTTGCTTTGTGGACCAGGTCTACCTTGTTATTTGTTCGATGGGCACTTGGAAAGAAGGTGTTTTCTGCTGTTGTTGGGTAGAATGTTCTATAAATGTAAGTTTGCTTCTGTTGACTGGTGGTGGTGGTGAGTTCTTCTATATCTTTGCTGATTTTCTGTCTTGTTATTCCATCAATTGTTGAGAGAGGAGTGTTGAAATCTCAAATTAGAACTGTGGATTGGTCTATTTCTCCTTTGAGTTCTGTCAGTTTTGCAGCACTCTATTTTCTAACATAAACCTTAGGATTGCTATGTCTTCATGATGAATTGAACTTTTATATCAGTACAAAATATCTTTCTCTATCTAGGGTAATTTTCTTCACTCTGAGGTCTATTTTATCTAATATTAATATAGACACTCCTGTTTTATTTTGATTATTACATGGCATATTTTCCCATTCTTATCATTTCAGCCTGTCTGTATCATTCTATTTGAAGTGTTTCTTGTAGGCAGCATATTTTTAGGTAATGTTTTCTAATCCACTCTGTCATTCTGCCTTTTAATTGGTGTGCATATTTTCTGTTGAAGTGTATGTTGTCTATCTCTCCTGTAATGAAATATTCACAAATGCAATGACTTCATTTCAACAACTAAAATTTATTATCCTAATGTTTCAGGAGTTAAGAAATCGAAAATGGGTTTCACTGGGCTAAAATCAAGGTATTAGCAGGGCTGTGTACTTTCTCCAGGTGCTAGGGAAGCATCCATTTCCTTTCCTTTTCCAGCCTGCTGTCCTTGGCTCATGGCTCATTTCCTCCATCTTCAAAACCACTCTGAGTCCTTCTTATGCCGCCATTTCTCTGGTTCTGCCAATTCTGCCTTCCTCTTTCAGTTTCAAGGACCCTTGTGAGATTACATTGGGCCCACCTGGATAACCCAGGATAATCTCTCTATTTTAAGGTCAGCAGATTAGTAACCCTAATTCGACCTACAACCTTAATACTCTTTTACTATTTACCCTAACATATTTACAGGTTCTGGGAATTAGACTATGGACACTGGGAAGGAGGGGACACTATTCTGCCTTCCACAGTGTGTTTAGACCCTTTACATCTAACATTATTACTGATAGACTAGAGCAAACGTCTGTCATTTTACTATTGGTTTTCTCTGTTTTTCATTTCTTTATTTCTCTTTCCTGCTTTCTTGTGGGTTTTTTGAACAGCTTTTAGAATTCCACTTTCATTTAGCTGTAGCATTTGGTAGTGTATCTCTCTGTATAGCTCTTTTAGTGGTTGCTTTAGGTTTTATAATGTATACACATGACTTATCACAGACCTCTGCTATCATCATTTTATCAGTCAAGGGAAGTGTTTAGAAACTTTACTTAAATTTGCATCCCATTATCACCACCTGTTTATGATACAATTGTCTTAACTATTTCTTCTATATACATTTAGAACTATATCAGACAGTGTTATAATATTTGCTTCAACCATAAAACTTACTTTAGAAAACTCAAGAGGAAAAGGAAAGTCTATTATATTTATCCATATATGACTCTTTCTTTTCTTTTCTTCCCTCCTGGTTCTAAGTTTCCTTCTTTTATCACTTCCCTTCTATTTTCTTTTAGGGTCTGCTGGTGACAAATTTCTCAGTTTTTCTTCATCTGAGAATGGCTTCATTTCTCCTTTATTCTTGAAGGATATTTTCACTGATGTGGGTTCTGGGTCCTTTCAGTACTGGAAAAATAGTTTCACTTCCTCAGGACTCTACTGGTTCTGATGAGAGACCCACTGCCATTCAAATTGTTTTTCCCATATAGGTCAGATGTTCTCTGGCCACTTTCATGATCTTTTTTTTTTTTGTTCTTTAGTTTTCAGAAGTTTAGTTTTTATTTTCTTGGCATGGATTTATTTGGTTTATCCTATATGGGGTCCAACCAGCTTCTTGCATTTGTAGGTTTATATCTCTTTCCAAATTTTGGAAACTTTCATCCATTATTTCGTCAAGTACTTTTTCATCCCTATTTACTTTTCCTCTCCTTCTGGGACTCTAATAACATGAATAAAAGATCATTTTTTAATAGACCCACAGATTCCCATCTCATTCATTTTTGTTAATCAATTTACTCTCTGTTATTCTGAGTGAACAAATTCTCTTGTCCTATCTTCCAGTTCACTGATTCTTCCCAGATGTGAAATAAAAAAGACAGATAATTTTTAAAAAAATCAAAATTCAACTCCTAGATATGAAACCTACAATGCCTGGGATAAAAGATATAGTGGATAGAATTAGGAGCAGATAAGACATTGCAGAAGGAAAGATTAATAAACATGAATACAGAGCAAACAAGCCATACAAAATGAATCATGGAGAGAAAAAATACTGAAAGAAGAAAAATAAGAGTATCATTGAGCTAAAGGAGAGAGTGTGGAAAACAGAAAAAAATGGAAGAATTAGCAGGTGAGAATTTTCCAAATTTGATGAAAACTAAAATCCCACACATGCAAGAAATGTCATGAACCCAGAGCACAAGAAACATAGGGAAAAACTACACCAAAGGACATATAATCAAATTTCTTAAAGCTAACACTAAAGATAAAATCTTAAACATTTCCTTATGGTCAGGAAAGAAAAAGACATAAAGATAAGAGTGGCAGCAGATGTCTTGCCAAAAACAATGCAAGCCATAATACAAGAACTGGGGGGTAAGAAACCTGTTGTGGCAGTTTGACATTATTTATGAATCCCCCAAAAGAGAGATTATGTTTGTCAACTAATCTATTCCTCTGGGTGTGATACCCTTTGATTGTATTGCATTCAGCTGAGATGTCTTTGATTAAATTATGTTAAGATTAGGGCTTTGATTGACTACTTGACTACTTAGTAGGGCATGACTGGTTGAGTCTCTGCACCCTTGGTAGGCTGATATAAACAGACACTCACTCAAGAAGACACAAGAAGGAGACATGAAAGAGGAGAGAACTTGGTCATTTAAGTCCTGCCATGTGAAAGAAAGGAGAAGGCTCGAACAGCTAAAGCCTTGGGAAGAAGAGATGAGCCATTCACCTGGTAGCTTGCAGCTGAAGAAAACAGAGCAGCTGAACAGCTGAGAAGGCCCGGAGGGAAATGCGCCCTATGCCAGCCTACAACTGAAATTGGAAGAAGCTGGGGCCACGGAGACTTAAGAGGAAGAAGGAAGAGAGACCAGGCAGAGATTGCCTGCCATCTTGCTTCAACACGTGGGAACTGCCTTTGGTGAGAAAGCAGCCTTGAGTTGGACTCTTTAGGGCCTTGTAACTGTAAACTTTTACCCCAAATAAATACCCTTTATAAAAGCCAACAAATTTCTGTTACTTTCCATCAGCACCCATTTGGCTGACTAGTACACCTTTCAATCTAGACTTCTATAAGCGTGAAAATATGTTCAATACTAAAGATGAAATAGAGACTTCTCAGAAATGCAAAAACTAAAATAATTAATCACCATTAGACTTGCACTACAGAACATGTAAAAGAAGGCCTTCAGGTAAAAGGAAAATGATACCAAATAGAAATCTGCATCCACACAAAGGAATGAGGGATGCCAGAAATAGTACATGTGTGGGTAAACATTAAATATTTTTTCTTTATGTTTAACCTTTTAAAAATGTAAGTGACTGCTTAATGTGAAAACATCAAAATATATTGTTTATAAGATATGTGGAAACAACAAGTATGACAGAATAGCAAAAAAAAGCTGGGAGTCCAGAAAACAGAAATATACTATTGTAAGTTTCTTAAACTATAGATTATATGTAATGTGATATACTACTACTTGAGGGTAAGTTTTGATGTCTTAAAGATGTTTAGAATAAACCATAAACCAACCATGAAAAAGTCACATAAAATAAAAGAAATAGTTATAATTAATACATTATAAAAGGAGAAAAAATAAAATCATAAAAAAATACTAAACCAAAAGAAGGAAGGGAAAGAGGGAAAAATTGGCCAAGGAATAGGTACAGCAAATAAAAAACAAATAGCACAATGGTAAATTTAAACACAATCATATCAGCAATTATAGTAAATCTAAATGGTTATTATAGCCAATCTCCAAGGTGGCCTTCAATGATCCCAGACATTCATGTCCTTGAGCAATCTCCTGTCACGTAGAATTGCAGTTGGTCTGTGTGACCAATAGAAGTGATGGTACGCCAGTTTTGAGGATAGGCTATACAAGACATTGTAACTTGTGCCTTTCTCTCTCTCAGGTCACCTGCACTTGTAGGGGAAACCACCTACAATGTTTTGAGGACATTCATTTAGGTGATGAGGAACTGAGACCCTTGTCAACAGCCACACGAGTGGACTTGAAAGAGGACCCCATCCCCAAGCAAACTTTCAGATGGCTTCAGCCATGGGTGGACTCTTGATGTAATCTCATGAGACACACTTAGCCAAACACCACTCAACCTCAACAAAGCTGTTTGTCAGTTCCTGATCTACTGAAGCTGTGAGATAATAAATATTGGTTTTTTTAAAACTCAACATTTTGGGATAATAAGTATGCAATAATAGATGCTTGACACAATGTCCTAAACACTCAAAAGCAAAGACTGTCAGATTGAATAAAAGAGCAAAACTCAATTGCTGACAAGAAACCCACTTTAAATATAAAGATACAGATAGGTTAAATGTAAAAGCATGGAAAAGGACATAACATTCTAACACTAATCTAGAGAAAGCTGAATGGCTATATTAATTAGTACTAAAATAGATTTCAGAGTAAAGTATAACAACTAGGATATAAATGGTCATTGGATAATGATAAAGGGATAATTTACACCTAATTACAGGCTTCAATATACATGCAACAGAAACTAGAAGACTTGAAGGGAGAAATAAATAAATCTGTAATTGTAGTCAGAGATTTCAACACACTGCTCTCAATAATTGAAAGAACCAGTAGAATTAAAAATTACTAAGGGTATAGAACACTTGAACAACACTGCCAACCAACTTGACCTAGTTGACGTGTATAGAACACTCCAACGAACAACACATTCTTTTCAAGTCTATCTGGAACATTAACCAAAGTAGATCATACTCAAGGCCATAAAACCATCTCCATTAATTTAAAAGGATTGAAAGCATGTGAAATATGTTCTGGGACCACAATAAAAGTGAAATATTAATAGAAATCAAGAGACCTAAAGCACACTTCCAAATAACCCATGGGTCAAAGAAATTGAAAAAGAACTAAGAAAGTATTTTGAACTGAATGAAAAGAAATCAAGACACAAAATATCTGTGTTTTGCAGGTAAAACAATGTTAGAGGGAAATTTATAAAGTCAAATGCCTATATTAGAAAATTTAAAAGTTCTTAAATCAATGACTTCATCTAAAGAAACTAGAAAAAAAATTAAACACAAAGTAAGCAAAATAAAAGAAATAATAAAAAGCATAAATCAATAAAATTGAAAACAAAAGAAAACAATTGATGAAACCAAAAGCTTGTACATGGGTAATACACTAATTTTACAGTGATCTATAGATTCAATATAAAGCCCAACACAATCCAGTAGGCGTTTTTGTAGAAATTGATAAGTTAATTCTAAAATTTATATGGAAATTCAAAAGAGCTAAAATAGACAAACAGCTTTGAACTGCTTGAACAAAGTCAGAGGCATAGCAAAACCTAAAGACTTCTTAAAAAGCCACAGTAATCTGGCCAGTTGTATTTGTGTAAAGATAAGCAAATAGATCAATGCAACTCCATAGACAGACCAGAAATAGACACATAACACGGTCAATTGATTTTTTACAAAGGTATCAATATAATGAAATGAGGATAGTATAATCTATTTACCAAATGATGCTGGAACAATTGGATAGCTATGTACAGAAATAACTTGGCACTTACCTCACACCATATACAGAAATTAAGTTGAAATGGATTATAGACCTAAATGCAAGAGACAAAACAATAAAACATCTAGAAGACAACATAGGAGAAAACTTTAGTGACTTTGTGTTTGGTAAAGATTTTGTAATATGACATAGAAAGCAAAAATAATAAATTCATGAAAAAAAAAAAAAGCCCAAAAACTTTTGCTTTTCAAAAGGCAATGTTATGAAAAGGTAAGCCAAAGACTGGGTGAAATATTTGCAAAACAAATACCTAACAATGGATTGTATATAGCATATATAATAAACACAACTCAACAACAAAAAGATAAAGAACCTAATAGAAATAAATCTGCCAAATACCTGTGCAGACAATTCACCATAGAATATCTATTGGTGGCAAATAAGCACATAAAATGAGGCTCAATACAATTAATCATTAAGGAAATGCTAATTTGAACTACAATGAGATACAATTTTATCCTTATTAGAGTGAATAAAAATTACAAAGACTGCCTATTCCAAGTGTTTACAGGACTATGGGGAAGCTGGAACTCTCATATACTACTAAAGTAATTATAAAATGGTACAACTAGAGGAGATAGAGCAAGCCGGCATTAATTTAAGTGGGCACTCACCAGCACTCTCACAGAAAACGGCTGAGAAGGGGTAAGATCCTGCCTAAGTGAGCTGTTTTGGGAACCCACAGAGCAGGAGGCGTCAGGGCATTGATCTGGAGAGAATTGGACAAAGTGATAAAAAGCCCAAGGAAAAACTGAGTTTCTTGTCCTGATGGCTGGAAACAGCTGGCAGCTAAGTCCCACCCTCAAAGCAAAAAGCCTCTGCGAACCCCCTGATTCCCACCAGCCACCAAGCAAGAGGGAGCGTTCTCCAGGAGTGGGAGGGTTCTGGTGAAGGGTGGAGAGGGGTTTCCTTTCTGTGGGTTTAGTTACCTGGACCCCCTTTGAACATTAGGGAGCATATCAGATAGCAAGAGGTGGCTCCAGGAAGAGGGGAGAGGTGAAATCTGCTAAGGCAGCCTGATTCACCTAGCCAACCTGGGAGAGACGAACTTGGACTGAGAGAGACGAACTTGAAGTCAAGCAATTGACTACTCCAATGCTGAAAACTATCAAAATTCCAATTCCCCTAAGGGAGACAAGCA